>JAWWMW010074003.1:0-13832 GCA_035048345.1 Echeveria elegans | reverse complement strand
TGAGAGGACTTGGAATAGGGTTGCTAGTTGGAATGTCAATCTGTTATCGTCAGCCGGGAAGGAAATATTGATTAAATCGATTCTACAAGCTTTGTCACAGTATGTGATGATGATCTATAAAATGTCAATAACCCATTGTAAGAGATTGTCTAGTATTGTTTAAATTTCTGGTGGTCACACAATGGCAAGCAAGCAATTCATTGGGGTAATAAGTTTTTACTGACAAGATCAAATGAGATGGAGGATATGAATTTTAGAGACTTCCAGTTAATGAACGATGTGTTTATAGTCGAGGGTATTGGAAAAACAAAATTCTCATCTCAGTAAATGCCTCACTGCTCGGTATTTTTGTGCTACTAGTTTTCTTGATTCTCAGCTGAGACAAATTCTTCTTTTGTTTGGAAAGGAATTTGGAAGGCGGGGCAGGGAATGAGGCAATGGTTTCAACTGAATCAAAATAATTTCCCGTCTTGGAAAGGAGATCATAATTGTATTTTTTTTCAGTAAAATCCGCATAGATGTGTTTAAAGCAGTCATGAGATGAAATGTTTCTCAGATCGAGAAGGGAAAATTTAGATTCCACTCACATTGTTCATTTCTGGAGAAGGCCGTGGAGATCTAAAGTCCAGGAGAAAGTGAAGGTGTTTATTTGGAGGGTTTTTTAAAATTTTCTTCTTGTAGCATTAAATCTACGAGCTCGTTGTTGTGCTGTTGTAACTCGTTGCTGGTTTTGCGATGCCCCGGAAGAATCCGCTCCTCATGTTTTCTTTCATTGTTGGTGGTTTGCGGAATTCTGGAATTTTTTAGGTTTTAATCATTTATGTGGGATAAATTGTAATGGGGGATGTAAGTGATTGGCTTTGGTATTGGGTTGCTCGATTACCACCTTATGTGCTGCATTTGGTATTTTATGACCTTCGTATCATTTGGTATTGTCAGAACAAACTCGCTGATGGCAACATATGCATGGATCCTATTACTGCAGCATTAACTACCAAAACCAGGTCTTTGAATTTCACTAACCCTGCTTTTAAGTTTCATGCTATTGTTGATTCAGGTAATCTGGTTTGGGAAAAGCCTGAAGTGTCATTTATAAAGCTTAACTGTGATGGTTCCTGGCTTTCAGCCTTATCACTGATGGGTTATGGTTGTGTTGCAAGAGATAGCTCTGGCATAATCTTGGGTGTAATGGCTGGTTTTTCTGATCATGGGAGTTTAGCTATTGAAGCAGAAGATATTGCTCTTGTTAAAGCTATGCAGTGGGCTAAGAAGGCAGGTTGGAAGTCTATATTTTCGAAAGTGATTGCTGTGAATTGTTTAATCTACTGTTGTCTGGCCAATGTGCATCAAAAATGATATTTGATTGGGTTAAGTGCTGTGCAACATCGTTGATTGTGAATAACAACTGGCGTCTTCCACTTGTCCGCCGTGAAGCTAATGTTTTAGCGGACATTTTGGCAAGGAGAGCATGTTCATATGCCTGGGATTGGAACTGTGATAATGTTGTCTCTAGTTGTATTGGTTTAATGTAATGTTCTAAGGTTGTGTTTTCTTCCTCCGGGCTTTTGTCCCGTGTTTGTTGCTTCCCATTATGGGTTTTACTATAAAAAAAAACTAATATCAAGTACATTATTAACAATTGTAGCACAACATTATTCAAACGACACCTCCACCAAGACTTCATAGTGATAGTAACTTCACATGAAATAACTTTATTGCGACTGCAACAACAACTTCATGCAAACACAGCTTACACGCGACAGGCGGAAAGAATGGAAGGTTTTTACGCATTGCGGCAGAAGGAATGAAAAAGTAAAAAACTTCATAGGAGAAGAGTAAAAATTCTTCAACAGGAAATATGGAGGAGTAAGGGTTTGAATCGCTAACCCTAATAAGCCTTTTTTACTAACTACACAACTAATGAACCACCCCATTAGTTTCGGGTTAAATAGATTTAGGCATTAACCTTTTGGACATTTCAACTCATAAATGGTCCAACTTGTTAAATCTATTTGCACTCAATGATTTAAATGGATTAGACCCTTTGATCCACGATTCATTTAAAATTCTTCTATAATTCTATCCATCCATCTAATTTACCACTGCTACCTTCATGAATCAATGAGCACTCATTTAGAGTGGTGTATTTTGGTAGATTTCAATTGGTCTTTCATAAGGTAGGGAGTCTTTATTAGAATAAATGAATCATATGAATTACCTATTATTTATTATGGGTAATTAATGTGATTTATATTTATTATTTCCTAATTATTATTAGAATTTATTGTTAGTCTTATTATAGGTTAGAGTCCTACTATATATACCCTTAAATATGTATTGTAACAAATGTGATTGAGTGTCCCTCATTCCCCTTGATTATGTCAAAACCAGCTTCTCAATATTCAGTCATATTCTATTTTCCTACATATATCCCCATCATCAAACATGGAAGGGGATGCTGGAATGAAGGTCAAACGCTGGATAAATATTAATCATGTTCAAAGCGGACAATGGCTTTGTGACGCCAGTGATAAATTCTCAGTCAAGTAGGCAAAATTTAACTTAAAGGAAACATGAGACTATTGTTTGGTTGAGGAAAGGGGTGAATGTGCTGATAAGAGGGGAATCAAAGTCTTTTGAAGGAAGATACGGAGACTGAAGTTCAAAATGAAGTGAAAATTCAAAATTCTTGACTTGAAAGATCATGATTTCCTTTCAGTTATTGTCAACCTGACTAGAGAGGTTGCGAGAGGTCAATGCATTACCGTGTGTTATGTCTATGGGTTTCTAGTGGTATCATCTATCCAAATTTTCCTCGAGTGTGATAAGAATCGATCATTGAGCTTCACTATCAAGCTTCACAAGACTTATTATTAGCTAAGGACTTGCAAACATTGAATGAGGAAGACGACAGGAAAGAGCCCAAAGAGAGTCATGATGCAACAACATTGGAAAAGAGACGCAGGAAGGAATCCATATGGCTAAGGGGTTACTCTCGCTACTAAACTCGTATGAGTAGTTGGGTATTGATCAGTACATCGACTTATTTGGAATGATTATTAAAATGGATCAAAGAAATGTAACAAGTAGTCAATCAACAGTAAGAAAAAAAACAGGATTGATGTTTCAGAAGCTTTCTCGCTAGGTTATAATATGTAAAATTATGTTTATTATGTAATTCTTCTTATTAATAACTTGATGTGTTTTGAAATCCATATATATGAATGTGATTTATTTCATAACTTCATGTATTTTGAATTTAAATTTTTAATCCATTTAATTTTTAAAAAAATCATATATGTCATATATGATTCTATTGTGAGGTAAACTCTTACGATTCTACGATACGAGTCTACGTGTCGATTCTACCTAGGTAAAACAAGTCACGGTAGAAACTCGAATTTGACAACCTTGGTTGACAAGCACGAATATTTTTTTAAGCTGGACTTAAGAGCAGGCTATCACCAAATTCGTATGAACAAAGCAGATGGGCACAAAATAGCTTTTAGAACAGGTCAATATCGTTAGGAATTCATGGTAATGCCTTTTGGCCTTACAAATGGTCCCTCAGCATTCCAGGCCGCGATAAACACCATTCTGGCCCCTTTTTGCGAAAGTTTATGGCTGTATTTTTCGATGACATTCTGATATATAGAACTTCTCGCCAAGAGCAAATCCATCACTCGGAAGCAGTTTTACAAGTATTGGAGAGCAATCAACTTTTCTTTTGGTCAGACTACTATTGATTATCTGAGACATATTCAGGGGCGTAGCAAGGCCTAGGCTATTTGGGCTGGAGCTCAAGTAGTTTCGGCCCGACTAAAAAACAAAATATGCAAATTCCTCCTCTCACCAAGGAATCAAACTCATTCGCACTACCTTCCTATTCTATTATTCTACCAACTAAGCTATCTAATTTTGTTGACCATGTAAGCAATCGTGCAATTTTTTATTTCCTTCAAACTTTGGCTTCACATAAACCACATTTTACCCATTTAGAGATGTGATTATTTTTCGTTTATTCGATTCTACATTTGAGGCTTAATAATTTTTTTTACAAATTAGTAAAGTCTATTATTATTATATTTTTACAAAAGCATCAAAAATAATTAAAATATTTATGAAATAATAGAAATTGTGTTCATTCTTTAACATTTTAAAATTATTTCTTTTCAAAATGATAAAAACTAAGTCGTTTAGTATTATTTCTTACCATAGTTAGTTGGTGAGAGAGTTCACTAGTATATATCAAATTTTAATTAAAAATATTATCTGTTTCGTAAAAAAAATCTAACCCTACCTGATCTGAAATCCTGGCCCCGCCCCTGAACACATACATTTTTCTAACGATAACTCCAACATTACAGTGTGAAACATTCACGCTCGAATGCATGAGGAATGAATAAAACTCTTTGAATAAAGAATAAAAACACTCCGGCATTAGAATGGGAGTAGAGTCAGTATTCAACTACTCATCCTAAAAAGTCATTTTGGCTGCAGCTCCAGTGACCAGTTTTAAGTCGTCGGGTATTACAATTCTTATAATCAAAACTTAAAGGGTAAAACAGACATTTTTCACAAGGGAATTAAGCATGACTGCAGGATAAGAGAGGAGGGTTAAAATATAAACAGACCTAACAACAAGACTGACAAGCAGCTACGACTGAGACATATGAGATGGAATGTCTTTATCAACATCATATGTGAAGCACTCGAGCCTGCCCAACTTTTTACTTATGGATGACGATGATGTATGCTGTAGAGGAGACGAGGAGAGCATGTATCGGCTGGACGAGAGGTACTAAGGTTTACGTGAAGATGTATCGAACTCGTGAGGCAGCAATTCTTCACTAGGTCTGTAGTATTTGTCCGGTGAGTAGAGGCTTAAGTTGGAGACTTTGCTGGTGTATAAACATGCAAACCTTTCAACCTGTGGACAGATGGTTAGGTATTTGGTAGAATGAATGAGATGAGGGAGGGTGACGGAAGTTGGTAAGTACCTGATGTGCGAAGCGAGAGTTTTGGTAACCGGTTTTCATTAGCTGTCCCCAGACAGAGTGGAACTAAAATGATATAGGGATTTCATCAACGTTAAAGATACAGATACAAGTCAAAAGCTTCAATTTTTAAAGCATGAATATAACTCATGTTTTTCGAAAATGTTTTGTACCTTCTGGTGACATTCACGCTGAGTTTGTTGATGAAGGAGACGAACTTGCTCTCTTTGCGACTGCATCTCCAGCCGTTCAGAATGGGAACGAAGTTTATCATTAGAAAAAAAAAAAACATTTAACATGAGTTAAACAACAATCTCCTAACCTCTAGTTCTTCAAGTTTGGAAGCTTCATTTTTGACATCAGCACTTCCAGCTTTCATCCTGGATGAAAAAGGAGACTAAATTAGAGTCTGGATGAGAATTTATCACCCGACAGAGACTCCAAGGACTGGAACATACTTTACAGACCACTTCGAATGATGTATTTTGTCCTCAATGAGATCTCGCCGATTCCTAAGCAAATGAAGCTCCTGTGCAAGCGTCTTTCAGAAAATGAATAAATACCAAATTCCATGGTGACAATAAACAAACCAAACCAAACCTTGCGGATGTCCTTTGTTTCACGTAAGAGTTCGATCTCTCTCTCTAGCTCCTCGACTACAAGCATAGTCCTCCAACCTGATCAATGGTGAGAACGACGGCTATCATACAAACAGTCTTAAACATTTTTTGCACCAAATTACTAGATGAATAAACTGCAACCACAGTGAGCAGGGAGAGAAATTAATTGACCGTTATGTTTAGAGTAAAGAAAGCCTCACCCAACACTTTTTTGCTGCGAAGAATATCCCCATAGATGTGATCCCCAACGTATAGAACCTACATGACGGTCGGAAAATGAAAATCCTATAAATCGACACTCAGCAAAATTAACTAGAACTTTGTTTTTACTTGTCTCGGTTAAAGATTATAAGTCGGTTCAACTTCTAAGGCAAGGAACTAAAAAGCTGAATAATGAAAAAAGTGTTTGATTAACCTGCGAACTCGACTCAATTGACAATAACTTGTGGAGATGCACAACATTTCCTCCCTGCAAAACATCAAAAAATAAAGAACTAGGGAATGCGAGCGGCTTCAGCCATGCTTTGGAATAATTATTATTCCAAAGGTATTCTACTAACTAGTCCTTATAGTTTAGGTACAGAAAAATCGACCTGGAAAACCTTGCAACTCTTCGTCAGTCCTTTCAGTACTCTCGGTGAAATATCCCCTACCTTCATGAAAAAATAAAACAATACGTTGATCAACAGTGAACTGATATGTGTGTTAAAAACAACGAGGGAAAGATGTTTGAGGTAATTGCGAGTGTCAATGTACAAGTACAACCTGAGCCATAGGTGTGCCATTGTCAGTATTGAGTAGCATCCCGGATTCTGGTTCAACTTCAAAAAGGTTGACGCGATTTTCTTCATGAAAGAAGCTTGGCTTCATGCTGCAATGAATTAGTCCGCTCAGGTAGAAATTTAAAGGATATTATCGGCCAATCTTCTATAATATATGCTCGCCTCAATATTTGTGTTAATAGCGATACTGGACAAAGTAAACAACCCGGAACACTGTTACAGCTACTTAGACATATGAGTGATGACGGTCGCTACTAAACGTCATGATATTGGTGACGTAATCTAAGGAAAGCAACTTTTTTTTAAAAAGGAAGCGTACCTGCCGGTAATAACGACATCAAAGTACTTGAGCCAACTAAACCGATTTGGAGTACTGCCATCCTCGAGATACGGAGCACAAAGAAAACTCATAACAATATTTGTATAGTCCCATAAACTGCAACAAACAAAAACAGTAACGCACATGTATAAAGTAATGCATACCAGTGCAGTGCAGATAAGCTTTTCAAAATGAGAAGTAATTGAAGATGTAAAACCTGTTGGTCACCAAGAATGTCGACCGGCCAGAATCTCTGATCATTTTCAGCATAGGCACAATTGCATTGTCCTCGTTTATATACCTAGAGACCATACAACACATCAAACACTGCCAAATGTATTGAAACAGAAGGAATACATTTTAATTCCGGGTATGCAGTCAGTTGTCACATGAGATTACAGGCACACTCGCGATCAAAATAATTTGAATTCCAGAAGGCTATATTTTCAAGACATTTATCTTAAAATATTTTATTCGTTACCAAGGGTGAAGCTCTATTTAGCATAAATTCCAAGTAAAAAAAATACATAACATCAGCAACGATGCATTTTTGTTTACTGTTTGGGATTCTTTGCAACCATTTGCTTCAAAGTGCCATCTCTATGGCACAAGTCAACAGCAGCTCTCACATCCTTATACAACCGAGCATAGCTGCAAGTTTCGCCACATAAAAGTAAAACCGGTAAAGTAATAAATACAGAAGAAAATGTGATAACAAACAACAATAAACGAACAATATAGTTGTAGAACTTACTCCACACCCTTTGGTAGTTTCTCAGGATTTTGATCCCTGAACTCAACAAGCTGTGCAAACAAGTAGGCCTCGGCTAGAGAAAATAGAGTATCAATAAGAGCATAATCAGGCTCATCAAAAGAGTCTCGCACAAAAGTATTTCCATAAGTGACCACTTTATCCTCCTTTGACATCTCTTTGAAACCATGATAAGCCACTTTCACATACTTATGCCGGTCCATCTGCACCACTGAATATGAATAAAGAAAAATGACACTTTATATAAAGTGAGCTTTTAAAATATCAAACACCTTCAAGATGTTGCCTCTCTTTTTGTCAAGAACCAATCCCCTGACCATGTAAGTCCAATCGAACGTCCAATCCAGCAACTGTAAAAAATTTCCTTCAGCTACTTATTCAACAATCCTCAAACATGAAAAACGTTAAAGATATTTAAATTCTCGTTATAAAACGCACTTACATCTGAGGGATACCCGAGATCATAGACAAGTTTCTTTATCGTGCCCTCGTACGCAAGCGACTCAAAAGTTTCAAATTTGTACTTTGCAAGAGTATAATCCATATCAAATCCGACTGAAACAATACCCTTCATATTAAGTGACCGGTTACAGAAGATTTGTTTCCTTAAATCAATTTCCTTCCCTCCTTCAGGGGATGACCAAATGCTCCGCAGATCTCGATTTCCATCCATGCTCAACACATGAGAAACCTTCAACTTTGATGCAGCTGTTTCATCTACACGAATGCTGTGATCTCCGTCCATTTTATAACTGGGATAAACAGGGTTAACTCCTATATTCTTGATTCAGTATACAGTATACCAAGAGTAATATCAACAACTAAATACTAAAACTTCAACAATCACAAGCAGCATGCAAATAAAAACACTCAAATCCAACAAGTTCTTTAACTCAATCAAAAACCCTAAACCCCCCATCAAGACCCAAACTTTGAAATCAAAATGTTGGCATTCCCACACCAGATCCTCACAAACTCCAAACTCATCAACAAAACATTCCAAAATATAAAAAACAACAAAACTCCCAAGATTGAATCAAACTTTACAACAAACAAAAATCCTTTAAACAAGTCACAAATCAAAAATCAAAAATCAAGAAAAGAGACCATCTTTCTTCTTGAAGGTGACTCCAGCGGCGTGAAAACCAAGAGGCGGAAGTGAGAGGCAGCAAACTGAATGGATAAGATGACAACGAAACAGGTTTCTTATAAACCAGTCTCATGCTCCACAACCACTAGTAGTAGTTTGGCTTTGATGATATTGTCAGCAGCCTGCTATCTGAAGTTGTCTATTTTCAGAGAATGAGAATTAAAAGTGGCATTTTGAAACGTAATGTGGTGATGAAATTTGATGATGTGGTCTGATGGGTGTCGGAATTTGTTGTAAAGATTTGTTTTTTGAGGGTTGAATGTTGATGATGGGATTTGCGTTTGCGTATCGGAGTTGTGAAATAGGCAATGGCTCTGGTTTGATGGTTGAGAGACTCCGAGGGGGTTGGGAATGGATGGGTTGGGATTTTGAGGATAATATTATTCTGGAATGGAGTAAGATTGTCCCGATTGAAATGAGAATTGGTACACAAATTTCTTTTGCAATTCTTTTTAGACGAAATTTCCGCAAACCACGTGTATGAATCATTTTCTCGGAACAATCTTATGTTTTTTTCTTCTTTCAAAACCACATTTCCGTTGCGTACTTCTTCCCAAAACCAACCTAATCACTATTACCATCAAAAATTAAAATTAAAATTCTCTCAAAACCACCATTTTGAATTTTCATTTTTTTTCTAAAACGTCCTTATATTCAAAATTTTCTCAAAACAACAAATTTTCTTCAAAATAACATCTCTGTTCCTACTTCTTTCTAAAAGCCACCTAATAACTATTACCGTCAAGTGTGTATAGTGTATACAAACGCCTAAAATATTATTTTTAAGAAAATCACACCGCTCGCTTCTCTCTCCTCACTATGCTATCATCCCCCAAACCCTAATTTCATTCTTTATTGGTATTTCTGGAATATGTGGTTCTGAAGTTCATCGTAAACATTGAGTGGTTCTGAAAAATAGATTCATTTATATTGGTGGTTTATAAAATAACAATATTTATATAAAATCTTTAACCTCATAGAGGTTGTTGAGAACAGTTCAACATCTTTTTTTGTTTCAAGTTGTAGGACTGTGAAGTTCTTCGTTCTTGGAGGTCTGGAGTAAGATATAGTTCGGAAAAAGAGAACTGTAACTTTTATTTCTAATAATTATATGCCGTGCGATACAATATAATGTAGTTTACTTGACATGTTCATTAGTCTAAAATTTAAAGGTAAATAACACAATATGATCAGTTATCTAGACCTTACTATATATATAGATAGTAGAAATGACATCGGCAGCTAACGACCGCAAATATTTATTACTAATCTCCATGTCAGTATCTATTGCTTCCATTTTCGCAACTTCTGTAATTTGGCATAGGAACACGGCCAGACTCAATACACATAAGATCCTTAACTAGTATCTCATAGCGTCTTTTCACTTCCTCCGTCGATTTCCCCCCGCCCACTGCTTGAGCAATGTTATGCCATCGGTCAGGTGTTTCCTTGTCATACCCCTCTCGAATAGCTTGTCTTGTTTTGTTGTCCATGATGAACCGTACCCATATGCAGAACCTGAAGACATTTTTATGTATTTTCTATGTGTGATAAAAATGCTGATATTTAGAGCCAGTCAGGAGCTGATATCTGAAAAATAGGATACCGTGTGAGGTATTTATAACTGGAGGGAAAGGCGGCCATTGACCATGGTGGTGTGGAGGAATAGTTTCTTTTGGTAAATAAAGACGTGATGAAAGATTTTATTCTGGTTTTTGAAATCTACAGGGAGAAGGAGATAGAGAGTTCAGAACGTCGAAAGTTTAGTACTAGTACTATCGTAGTCCTTGCATGAAAATTTAAAAAGAAAGAGACGTTTGACGAATCAAATTTGAGAACTCTCGTAAACAAATGGAGAATCGTGCAAGTAGAGTAGAGTAGATGCCCACCTTATTGGAAAGTACTTACTAGTTACTACTCCCGGGGATCAACCATTTGAAACTGAAGTATTGGGAGCTCAGCCCAGAAGGCCAAGCCCACCGGCCCGGATCGACACTAGTTAACTCTAGTTCACTATAAAATTTTATGAATTATGAGTGATTGGTTCGAGTAAATTAACCTTTGCTCATGATAAAAATCGCAACGCCAATGATTTTATATAAATCTTAAGTTGTCTATGTCAGCATTAGACCATCAATTTATAAGGCATCAATTAAAAACTATGGTTAAGGCATGTAAATGAATTTGTATTAAGGATAATCATCTTAATTGTGTGTTAACCATCTTAAGTTACAATTAAGGATAATCAATGTGAAAGATCATTGAATTTGTATATTTAGTTGTGAACATAAGATAAAAGGAGTGAAACAAATATATAGAGTATTTGGCGTCAAATTCCATCGCGGCTGCTTCTAAATTAATTATGATACTTGATGAGAGACCTTACATTCAAGGATATTCACATCTAGTGAGAGTTTGTGTTATGTTTCGTTCTATATTACATATAGATTTTATATGTGTGGTTTGAGTAAAGTTTTGTAGAATAAGGTTTGCCATGTACACTATGGAAGGTTTTGTTCATCTCGCATTGGAACCAGTTTGCACATGTGCGATTACATTGCATGTAATTTCCGTGTTAAACAATCCATGATTGGTTCATGTTGTTTAATTATGTTAGCATGTGTAATTAGTTCGGTCTCGTAGCGCAATAATACTATGAAGGCATCCTTGATCCCATGTTAGCATAATTAATGGAGAATTGTTTGGATAAGATAATAGCAAATTTTTTGCACACTTTGATTATACAGATATTCGATTATATTTATGGTAGCGGGAGATTGTTTGAATAATTATTTAAATTATTCATTATGGGACAGTAATATAATAATATATTTTATGTTGCTATTATTAAAAGATAAATCTCAATAATTAAGTGATCAAATATTTAGTTAAGATTTGAGATGATAATTATGGTCATTCGATAATATTGTGAAGGTGTCGAATAGATAATTACTAATATTATTGAGAGACAGATTTAGTAAGCATCTCGATTTATAGCTATTAGTGCATAGCTACAAATATAGGGTTATGGTACCCGGTCTAACACATTGTTTCCAACGCTATGTACTCTCACATGTTTGTTGAATAAGGACATTCAGCTAGACTTGAAGCATTAACCCGATGTACTATTGATAGAGTGTATTTTGACGCTCATTTAGGTATCTAATACTAGGCTTGCTTGTATAATTATGTATATAAGATTACGCTTTTTGTGTATTTTTATATTTCGGGGGTATAAAAGGAGAAAATTATAAATATGAGCTAAAACGTCACATTTGAAGGCAATTTTCCTTAGAAGAAAGTTTCAACAAATTTGGAGAGGCGAGACTTAAACTAGAGCTGCTGAAAGTTATGGGTTGAGCAAGTTGTGCAGGCGGGGAACTACGCAAGCATATTTCGGACATGAAGAGCTTCGGAGGCTTCCAGAGATAACATTTGTGGTCTGATTGAGAGGAAATCAAAAGCATTGGAAAGCTGACTCAAAATACTACAACTTTTGGGTTGACCTTGAGAAGCGATTCAGGCGTTAGAGGGTCAAATTTTGATTCAAGGAGCGTGCACAAACAGTGAGTTACGCGGGCAAAGAAGAAGTAGCTTGGCGCGGATGAAGACCAAGTTACTCGGCTATTTGCACGTCATCCGGGCCAGTTATTTGGTTGTCACCCGCGCCAATGTGTTGACGTCAGCATGATATTAGAATTCGAGAAAAGCAATCCAAGCCAACTTCTTGATAAAGATGAAGAGTTTCAAACTATAATTCAAATTCCTTGAAGATAAAGTTGATCAAGACCAAAAGATATCAACTAAAACTCGAATTCAAATTCGAAAGGGTGTTTGAAGGAGATTGGGATTATCTACAAGGATCTAGCACTATAAAGAGAGTTTTAGGGTACAGCATTCAAACACCACAAAAAATCAGAATTCGCGCACCACTCGATGCAAGGGCATTGTTCGGAGCAGCAAGGATGACGCCCGAGTCCGATTTCCAAAGACCTTTGGCCAGTCCTCTTTTCTTCTTTTTCTTCTTTCTTTTTCTCCTTTCTTGTATTGTTTATTTATCTAGCTAATTCTCTTGTATCGGCTAAGAGCAAAAACTTGTAATAGTCATGTTTTGAGACTCGCACTTCATCTATGAAAAAGTTTTACTATTAGTCCTTGTACTCTTTATTTTATGGTTTCGACATTGTTTTAAGGAGGGGAGCTTTAACTGGAAAACTTATTAAGATAACTCGATTTCTATGATTAAACTGATTGAACAGCTGAAAAGTGACGATCAGGAGTGACACTACATTAGATATATGCTACTTTAACGGATTCGCATATGTCTAAACTAGACCCCGAATCAATAACGCAGGAGTTGTACACCTTAACGGGAAGTAATTGTGTGAAACTTAAGAAATAATTTGTGTCGATGATAAATTGACTATCGCAAGGGATATCTCGGTGTCGATATGCTTCATATTACATAGAAAAATAATACTTTCTTCTTTTGATTTTCCTACAAACCAACTCACAAAGCCTCAGTCTTGTTTTTTTTTTAAGTTTTGGAAAAGATTACTTCTCTCACAATTTCTCTGGGGGATCGACCTCTTACTTTCATCGTTATAGTAGTGAATGTGAAGGGATTAACTTGACGAATACAACGATGCGCGCTCAGTTATGTAGACATGTCATTCGGGTTTATCGTTTCAGGTTTATCAATTTATGAATTAAAGCTTCCACATCAGGCATGATAAATTTACAATTCTAGTTATCATGCTCAATAACAGATATGATTTACAAACCTTATTAAGTTGGATCTTCCCTTACCCCGGTCATAGGTCCAATATATTGTCCATAATTTGCAAACCGTACCAGTATGGACCATCCATTATTCATAAATAATATTTATCTCATTAATTAATTAATTATTAAAACTTATTACTTATTAACCTCATTTAATAGATAAATTTATTATTATTATATGTACAAATTTATTTTTTTGCTCAATGAGCTACGTTTTGAAAATCAAATATAGTAACTTATTAAATATATATAATTTATTATTATCCAGTGTAAACATACATATATTTGGATTTTATCAAATATAATGTGTTAAGTATGGGTAGAGATCATGTAAAAAATGTCTAAATATAAAAAGTATAAAGAGATCATAACCATAGATGTACCTTCTAATCAATGGCTGAGATTAT
>JAWWMW010073967.1:0-13839 GCA_035048345.1 Echeveria elegans | reverse complement strand
GATTCTGTATGCCACTTGATGATGGATTGTCGCCACATAAGTGTTTTTAACTTGCGGAGCACCCGTGATTTGCAACTAGATCTGCATATGTCTGTAGATCTGGGGGTCTTCCAAAGCAATGTTAAAGTTGGGAAAAAGAGTGACGAACACCGTTCCAACGTTCAGTGTAGTCTGAATGGTAGCAATGCACGCATGCTGGTACTCTCTGTATCTTGTATCCAAGAGAGCAAGTCTTGCTACAACAGGCAAACCTTTTCGACCATGAAGTGTTACAGCTAGGTTTATTGCACCATAGTGAAGATGTGTGTAGTCATGAGTTTTCCATTGGTGTATCATCTCCTCTTCAAGACAAAGGGGAATCATCTGTTCCGCTTCTATCGCCGAAATCAGTTGCTGCTCTAATTGAGACGCCATGACGGGTTCTTTGGCTGAGTCTTGCTTGGATTGAACACATGTTTTATAACTCTAGGAAACATAGAATTGAATTTTGTAAAGGCTTTATAGGGATTTAGTAGAGGTAATTGGGTAATAGGAACTTTATTATCCTCACATTATCTACTTCATAGAGGTAATCTATCTTGCTACTGTTTGATTTTCTAAAGGTAGAACGAGGAGAAGAAAGCGAAATAGTAGAGGTACTTTCCATTATTACTAACTGAAACACCAATCAAGCTAGATTCGCAAAGTCTACCAATGTATCTCTAAGAGAATACCATAATAAGATTTCACAAAGCTCTAAGGCAATCGTGTTGACAAAGCTGAAAAAACAGCAAGTTGAGTTCACTTGTGTATCTTCAAAGAAAACAAAAGTTAAATATAGAAGAGTCTTTTGGCAATCGTATTGACTAAGTCGTGTTGACAGACATGTGGTTAAGTTTTCCAGGTAATTGGAGCAACGCAGGCAACTTTCGGCCATGAGTCAACCAACTGTTAGGATTACTTCCCTCACGAAAGTCTTATTGACCGTCGTATTGATATACCATAAAACCTTTAAATACTCACCCTTATTTTTTTAAACAATAACAAGAAATTCACCAGGCTGTAATGATCAATAGTCGTATCGATTTACCCCAGAGTCCTTGATGAATCCATTACAGCAACTCCTGGAGAAGGGTAAGTAAACTATGCTCAGTCTAACCTGGCGATGATACCAAATTAGCCACACATAGTGGGTACAACCACTCAGGAGGTTATCAAGATCAATAGCAGAGTTAGGAGTTGGGATGGTGGACTTGGTGGTGGAGAGGATTCTAGAGAGAAGGCAGAGAGTATTGAAACAGGGGTTTATTTCTCACTCTAGAAATATTACATAGGCTGAGCTTGGATATCACATTACCCAAGCACTCCTATTTATTGGAGCTACAAACTTGCACACTAAGTTTACTATTGGAATATTCCAGAAAATATTCTCATACTCACGCAAGCGTCTACGTCATCACAGCTTACATCACACATACTTAATAACTAAGTAAATGACATCATCATGACATCATTATGACACACATTATTTTATCTTATAAACATTTTGATGATATTGCAGATGAGGTTGTTGAAGTTGAGATAATTCATGATTCTAAGAAACAAAAGCACAATTCAGGGGGAGTAACTTTAAGGAATAAGGTAAAATTGTATTTGACTGGTGTCAAGGTGAAAGGAGTTCGGTTCCGAAACAATGAGGCAGGCAGCTGCTAGGAAGAGGTTCTACAACGTACTATTATTCATAAGAAGGTCTGTGATGACTCCAGATACAAGGCCAAGAACATTAAGCAAGTGAATGAGAGTGCTAGCATGTTGATGCCATCACAAAAGTCTAAGCCCTATTCTCAGATGCAGGATAGGGAAATAGTGGAAAACTTGCTGGCAAGATTCAGTGATAAGGGGAGTATCAACAATCAACTGGTCCTGGTAAGGGGACAGCATTATCTGATCACATCAGTTATGACTGTTGAACATCTAGGACTGACTGATCCTGTTCAAGAAGTTTCATTGGAAACTGAATATATTAAGCTGGCAAGGATCCTGACCGGTTGCAGGAGATACATGTGGGGAGATAACGTTATTCCTTATAACATTCTATCAGTTAAGTGTGTACTTTTTACTTTGTTTGGAGACGAAATGGGAACGGAATCAATCTTGGAGTTGCAATCCATAGTCACATAGCAAGCTATTCTGGGTCACGTTAGACTGCTCAATATATTGTATATGCTTCACTGAATGCGGAGTTGGTCGTAAAGAAGTTACCATAGTTGCTGACTAAGGGGGAGATGTTGTATGCTAATCCAAAAGCCTTCAAATCTGATCAGAAGTTGTTTGCTCTCATATGATTAATGAGTTGGAGTCTTGGACGAAGAAGTTTAGTTTAAGAATAAGGTATCAGTCACGTCTTTGAAGCAACAAAAGGAAGTGTGATTGATAAAGATCGTGCAAACACTACATCAAAATGACACTATAGCGATGAAATGTTGCTTGTTGCGCGACCCTTTGTCGCACTTGTCATAAGTAACACAATATCGGTGTTGCTTAAGATGATGTCACGCAGGTACAGTAAAGCGACAAATTTTGCGCGATGGATTAAATAGTGTTGCTATAGACATGAAAAGCGACAAGTATCTTTGGGACACCGTTTCATATGTTGCTTTTAATCAAAAGTGACAAATATCTTTCGCAACAAAAATAAAACTGTCTCATAAGAAATTGGTCGTACGTGAATCAAAGCTTCACACCAAACTCGTTTGTACGGCGCCTTTACCTCATCACACCAGCTCTCTCACGATCCCAACTGCTCTCATTCTCTTCTTTTCAATTTCCCAGCAGACACAACCCTTTTCACTTCCATTCAAGTGGACCTCATCGTTATTGTTGTTCCGCTTCATTGCACGATTAAATTGGCCGCTATTGCCGCTCTGCTCATCCTCGGAGTTTGTTTTGAGTTGCTGCAGCTGGTGGTGGAAACTGGTGGTGTGTTTGAAAGCTCTTTAATTTCAATTTATTTTAAGCTTTGTTATTTTCTCACGTATATAAATCCTCACATGCGTATTCACAAACTCTAATCCATCCTCACATGCGTATTCACAAACTCTAATCCATCCTCTCTTTTCGCAGATCCACATTAATCTATAATTAATTAGCCAGAATTAGCTAGAGATGTACATGTCGGGTTGTGATCGCTTCCTTGGTTATTTTGAGTGACCAGACCTAACGCGACATGAAATTCCAAGCGACAAAACTGTTTGCAGCGTAAGATGTACTATATACATATATGCCACATTATAATTTAAACATTTTATTTTTATTTATTTATTTATTTATTGCATAGTCTGAAAATGATTGGTGAGATTGTTAATTTGGTTTGTTGTGTGTTTTATGTAGGATGAATTGTGAGATTGATATGGACAAAACTTGGATTCACTTGGGAAGATCCGAGGATCGTTATTTTGAAGGGATTCGGCGATTCATTGACTTTGTGAAGGAGAATAGTCGTGAATTTTGTCATCTGTGTCCATATAGAAAGCGTCGATTGTTACGAGAGAAGATTATAATTGATGAGATTGAGAAACATTTTATTGTCCAATTCTTTATTATTTGCATAGTCTAACCAGATTTGTGAGATTGTTAATTTTGTTTGTTGTGTATTTTATGTAGGGCGATTGTGAGATTGATATATTCAAAATCATATATCCTTTTAAAACACTCTTTCTGTCTAATGGTGTAACCCTTTAAAACTATACAACCTTCTAACACTTTGAATAATTACATAGTTATTACTTATACTTAATATTATTTCATGATTATGAGTTTTATATGAAAAATGAGTAGTTAAATAAAATAAATATATTTATGATCATCAACTCTAGCTCATAAACCCCTCATAACCCTTAACCCCTACAAACCCTCTCAACCCTTCAAACCCTTCAATTCCTCTTAAGCTTCCACACCCTTCAACCATCTTAACCCCTTCAAATCCTCTTAACCCTTCAAACTCTTCAAACCCTCTTAACCCCTTAAAACTCTGCAAACCCGCTTAACCCTCCAAATCCTTCAAGCTCTTCAAACCCTCTTAACCCCTTAAAATCCTCCAAACCCTCTTAACCCTTCAAACCCTTCAAACTCTCCAAACCCTCTTAATTAACCGCTTCAAACCCTCTAAACTCTTTAAACTCTTTAACCCTCCAAACCGTTCAAACCATCCAAATTCTCTTAACCCTTCAAACCTCCAAACTCTTCAAACCTTATTAACCCCTCCAACCCCTCTTAACCCTCCAAATCTCTTAACCCCTTCAATCCTTGTAAATAGAAGAATTTAGAATTTTTTTTACAAAAACAGAAAATATAAAATAAATATACATAATTTAATATAATTTAATATTTTTTAACTTTGGTTCGTGTTAAAATTTTGTATCTTTAAATAGTTTTCAATTTTAAAAAATAATAAAGTTTTCTATAGAGTTTGTATTTTAATAAAATTAAAACGTTTATTTAATATAATTTAAACTATTTGAAAATATATATAATTTATTTCTAATATGATATAAGTTTTTTTGTGTTTTTAAATAATTTTTTACATTTTATAAAATATATACAAACAATTATTTTAAATTTATAGCTTATAGCTAAGCTTTGCTACAAATTTATATTTGTCACATATGCACGCATCATCTCTCAACCGTCGATCAAATTCTCATCTACGGTTCCAGTCCCTCTCAGCCATACACACTCCACATGGATCTCAATCAGAACCGTCAAAAAAATTCCATCAACGATTCTAATCTACTCACATCACTCCACACGAATTTCAATATGGACCGCCAATCTTCTCCAAACTTTCTCAATCCTAACCTAGATCTCAATCTTCTCCGACCCATCTCCTCCTCCCTTCCCTTCTCTTCATTTGAGAAATGATGAATCCCTTCGCTTCTCTTCACGAAACCCAATACCGGTTCCAAACATTGAAGTGATTAATTTTCATTGCTATGAAATCTTCTTCACGACTTCGAGCTGAGACGCGATTGCTCTGTTGCATGCTCTGGATCTCATGAAATCAATCGTGAAATCTCCTCTACAAGATGACATTCACGATTTTTTTCTGTTTCATCATTACTTCCATGCGTTTACTTTCTGCCATAGGTCTTCTTCCTCCGGTCAAATATCAAAATTCAGGCTGTATCGTACCCAATTTCCTTGCCTTTTCTCTTCTTTCTATTCGGGTGTTGATAAAGTTACATTCTTGATTGATTTCGTTTTGATTTTGGCAACATTTTCAAAAATCAGGATTGGATGTTGATGTAGTTGCTGTTATGGAATAGTGTGTTTTCAGTGCAAAATTTTCAGTGCTTTGAGTTTTGTTGATTTGGAATTGGAGAAGTGAGTTTTTGTGTTGTTGAGTGGTGGGGATTTGTGGCCCGTGGAATATGAGTGTTTGTAGTTTGGTTTGCCAATTCTCTATGAAGTAGTTAGTTTGAAATATTGAATTGAGTTATTTCGATTTATGTGTGAAGCTGCTGGTGGTGCTGCTGTGGTTAGGTGTGAAGCTGCTGGTGGTGCTGCTGTGGTTGAGAAAGAGCAGACTGAGACTGGTGAGGAGAAGTTTGAGTACCATGCTGAGGTGGGTTTTGTTAAAGATGTTACATTTTCTCAGTTTTTGATGTTGAATTTGTTTTGCTTAATTTCTCTGGTGATAGGTGCCTCATCTTGTTACTAATAAAAGTGCATGAGTAAAACATAACCTAATTAATCCTAATTATTGAAAACGAGTATTTGACTAAGTATTATGCTAATAATGAAAACGTGTTTTGACTAGCATTAATACTGATGCATTTAATCTTTAGTCAAAGAGGCTGATGTATCTACGTAGCTACACTTTTTCTACGAGGAGAGAGGCAATGAAACAGAAGATTATAAGCAAATGTTTACTGGAAATCCAAGTTGGGAGTGACTACTGTCAGGGGCGGAGTCAGGAATATGGTGGGGAGGGAGTGGAAAAAGAAAGGGGTTCGGGGGAAGTGTCATATAAAGTTAATATACTCTGTTCAAAAATATTACAATTTAAGTAGTACCAGATCTAGAGAGGCTCTGTAATTGATGCCTACGAGTATCCATATCTTGAAATCGCTTCAAGATTATTCCACTGAAAATATTCACGAACAATTTTTTTCTCAATGTAAACCAATAAATAGTCGTTCAAATAATTATCCTCCATCCTGCTTCGCAACTCTGTCTTCACAAATTTCATTGAAGAAAACGCTCTCTCGACAGTCGCAGTGGCTACAGGTAAGAGCAAAACCAATTCAACCAAGCGATAGACAATTAAAACATTTTATCTTTCACAGTTTCAACCATTTTCTTTGATAGACCGCACAAATCTTCAATGTCGAAGAATCGTGTATCATTTCTCATAGAAACACCAATATTTTGAAGTTCTTGAGATATCAGAATCAGAACCATCGATGAGAAGTCTTTTGGATAAAGCTTGGCAAGTTGAATAAGTTTGTCGACATTGAAGTTAGAAAAATAATTTCTCGGGTCGAGGCATGCCATACACTCAAGCAATTGTATGATTGACTCGGAGAAACGATCCCCCATCTCTTATGTAGTTGCATCAACAACCTATTTGAGGTAAAACAAATGTAAATTTTCAGTTACCTCACAAAAATTCTAAAAAATTAATAGAAAAGATTGTAAAATTTTAAGTTAGCTCACAAAACATTTCAACACGGTAGTGATGGTAGTTAGTGATATTCATGTCATTTCTCTTATCGCGGACTCATTTTGGAACAATGTCATCCATTTCGACAACATCAATTTCATTAGCCTCACAAAAAGAATCCACTTCTTGTCGTAAATCATCCCATCCCGAGTCTCGAAATATTTGCAATCTTTCTTTCACAATCACTACCTCATTAATTGTATTGAGAATATCTTGATCTTTTCCTTACAAAATTAGGGATAATGGGTGAATGATACCTAACAAACGTTTCATTAGCATCATAGCAAACACAAACTCATAAGTTTGCATATATTATAGCAAACCTACAGATTCCCTCTTTGCTTTGCCATCAACTCCATCATTTAATATATTTTCAAGCACTTTTACCGTCGAGGGCCATATAGCTTAAAGACGAATTAAAGTAGTATAATGAGATCCCCAGCGAGTGTCACCAGGCTTACGCAAGGAGGTTTTTTGCCTCTTCCTAAACCGATCTCCCCTCGCTCAATTCTTTCAACCAGTCTATCATGTTCGAAATGTCAAAGTCTATCTACTCTTTTACAAGAAGATCTAGATATTGTAACAACATCCCCAAGAATTTTGAAAAAATTACTAATATATGGATTTGTCGTGAATACAACTACAGACCAATTTAAGTTGATGAGCAAAACAATGGACATACCATGCCGAAGGATTTTCTTTCAAGACAAGTGCTTTCAAACCATTAAATTCACCTCTCATATTTGATGCTCCATCATATCCTTGGCGTCTCAATCTTGACAATGATAATCCCAATTCAGATAATACAAAGTCAATTCCCTCTTTCAAACATATTGAAGAAGTCTCCTTCACATGAACCAAATATTAGAATCTTTCTAGACCCCCTTTTGTTCACAAATCTAATCACAATTGTCATTGCTCCTTCATTGAGCAATCTCGAGACTCATCAACCATGATAGAAAATAATCGATCTCCAAACTCACCCAATATTTCTAATCTGGTTTCAATGGCACAAGCATTAATCAAATCTTTCTTAATAGGCGGAGAAGTCATTGAACAATTTCCTGGAGCATTTTCAAAAGTAACATTTCCAACCTCGTCTTTCCTCTCACAGTACCATCGCAACAACGATAGAAAATGATCTGGTCTCAAAGATGCGGATGACTCGTCATGTCCTCTAAAAGAATGCCCTTCCCCCAATCAATTATAACGAATAACATCAAGGGATGCAGTCAAACGGATTAGATATGCATTAGCTTGTAATGTAGACCATCTCTCAACCACATAGGGCAAACTTTGTATTTGATTCACAAAATTTTCATACTTTATTCTTGCTTTGTTATGTGCACTAGAAGTGGAATCCATATGAAGTCTACACTTTTCTTGTGCCTTTTTCCAATCGTAAAATCTAATTTCACTGTTAGCAAAGGTTTCATCCCCCAGTGCCGAAGAACCACTCTTGAAAAGAAAACATTAAAAGCAATATGCGGCATCTTTTGACATACTATATTCAAGCCAAACAGTCATCGTAATATACATCTCTAAAACCTCTATTATCTTTTTCAAACTTTGTTTTTGGAAAGTCATGACCTTTTAGTTGATAATGACCTTTAGCTACATATTATCGACGAATACGGTCTCGAATATTCACATCAAAGCTATCAATCGACTTTCGCAATTCCGGATCGAAAACAATATAGCTTTCATCAAAACTATCAATATCCACATTTTATCCGATCATTGTCTATCATTTCGAACACTACTGCTTGAAGAATCAATTGAAACTCTAGGACGTTTGATTACAAACTTGTCCATTGGGCACCTAAATGTCTAATGATCAAAACAAAATCACAACAAACTCGAAATCATAAATCATAAATCACCTAAATGTGATATGATCAAATCATAAATCATAACAAACTTGAAATCACAACAAACTCGAAAATTTGTTATTTGTAAAATCAAAACAAACTCATGTAACACCTCTAATCATGAAAATTGAAATCAATATCCAAAAAATAAAAATTTGCAAAATTAATGCTCGAAACCCTAACCTGCCCGTGCAGACGTGCAGCCCCTCCGTGTCCCGTGTCCGTACTCACGCCGTTTTTGTTCGTAAGCGAAATCGTCTGGTCGCCGGTCTCTGCTTCGTTCGTACAGTCGTCTCATCGCACATCTCGTCCGTCGGCTCGTCGCGCGTCTCGTTTCCGACTCGTCCCTTTCGGTTTCCCGTTTTTCTCTTTTTTTTAAACGCAGACATAAAACAACGTCGTTTCATGTCTGCGTTAAAAAAAGAAGAAGAGAGAATCGAACGGAAGACGAACGGAGGGTCGGCGGATCTGAGAGGATGGGTAATAGGGTTTTTTTCGGGCACGGAGGGATCGGCCGCCCCCTGACTCTGCCCATGGCATGAGGATGGTGCAGGCAAGCCTATGTTTGCGGTTTGGAAATAACTAAAAGCTGTCCAGAAAACATTAAGAGGTCCGCGTCGATCATACTCAAATGTGGCAGGAAAAATTGAGAAAGCTATGAGAAAGTTAAAAGCAACTCATTGTCCGTTGAATGCTAATATATTTGATACTGCTGTGAGGATTAGATAAAGGGAATATAGATTGGAATTAATGAAATGATTGGAGGTTGAGGAAAGGATCCTAGCACAAAAATCAAAGATATATGAAGCGACTAATATATTCAAACTGAAACAGAGGATGGCACAACAGCTACCGCACAACTAAAAATTGAGGGACTGAGCCTTTACAGAAAGTTAGTAGGTGAATCAACAGGGTGTTTGAGAGGACTTGAAACATGTGCAATAAGAAAAGGGACCTAAATACCAGCAGCACAGGGTAGAAAACTAACTAAGCCGGTAACTGCAGCTGAAATCACTGCTGCCTTGAAAACATAGGGAGACGACAAAGCACCAGGTGTTGATGGCTTCACTGCCAAAATTTTGAAGCATTCATAGGATATTGTGGGAGTAGATGTCAATAAGGCGGTGAAACAATTTTTTGAGGAAATGGAAACGTATCCTGCTGTGAAGATGAAATTAAATACTGTTGGAAGATGAAAGACATGAGACCAACTTCGTATTGTACCACCATCTACAAAATCATAACAAAAATCTTAACAAACATATTGGGTGAAGTGATTTTTTGCGCAGGAATTGATCCGAGGTTATGGTAGGAAATTCATTTCACCTAGATGTTTGATACAGGTGGATATGCAGAACGTGTATGACACTGTCGAGTGGGATGCATTGAAGGAAATAATTAGGGAGATGGGTTTTCCAAGACTATTTGTGGATTGGGTGATGTTAGGAGTTAGAACAGTTTCCTATAGACACATAGTGAATGGTAAGCCTATTGAGATTTTGAAAGCAAAGAGGGGAGTGAGGCAGAGAGACCCAATGCCTCCTTACCTCCTTGTTCTGGTCACGGATTATCTGCATAGGGTACTGAATGCATTCAAGAAGCAGCCTGATTTTAACTTCACCCACGTTGTGACAAACTTGAAATAATAAACCTTTGCTTTGCAGATGGCCACATGATGTTTACAAAGAGGAGATGCGATATCAGTACAGCTCTTAATGGTAATTCCGATGGTGTTTGATGCAACAGGTTTGAAAGAAAATAAGTCCAAGTGCAAAATATTTTTTGGTGGTACCAGTGATGAGGCTCAACAAGATATTCTGAGGGAAATTGCATTTGAGAAAGGAAAACTGCCTTTAAAATACTTAGGAACTCTGTTGGACTGTAGAAAATTACCAGTTGCAGAATATACGCCTCTGATCGATAAAATACTTAGCATAATAAAGGACTGGACTGGAAAACTATTGATTCATGAGTGCCGTCTTCAATTAATTAAGTGTGTGTTGTTGAGTATAGCCTCCTACTGGATGCAGGTCCTCCCACTGCCTAAGAAGGTACTGAAACACATAAAGGGTCTGTGCTTGTCGTTTTTTTGTGACCCTAAGAATTCTGGTGGCCTTAAAAGTATTTTCTGTTTGTGACTGGAATATTACCCTTTGCACTAAACTTCTCTGGAATTTATGTGCAAAATCTCATAAGCTTTTGGTACGATGAATTCATATGTACTTTTTTTTTAAAAAAAAAGTGGATGTGGCTGAATACATACCTAAGGCAATGGTCCATGGTTACTGAAATCCATGGTAAAATGCAGAGAAAGGGTTATGATGACTCAAACATGAATTGGGATGGATAGATTTAGCAATTTTCGTACAGGGCAGTTATGTAAGGAACTGAGGCAGTGCGGTGAGGATGTAAATCGGAAGAAGATCTTTTACAGTAACATTGCTTGACCCAGATCTCTTTTGTACTCTGAATGGTTTGCTTTGGAAGGATTTGCACCAAAAGACAGACTGGTTTGATTTGGATTAAATGTGGATGAGTCCTACAGCTACTATAGCGAAAAGGAAACACTGAACTTGTTCTTTTAATGTCCGTTTGCTAGAACAATATGGGAGAATGTGTTAAAATGGTTGAAGATTGATCACATGCCCTCATATTGGACAGAGGATATCGAGTGGATTATCTCAAGAACCAGAAGGGAACAGAGCAAGAAGTAGGGTCCTGAACAACTGCTGAAGCTGTTTATCATATTTGGAACACGAGGAACAAGAAGATCCATGGTTCTGGGCAGCAACAGGTAGGGAGCTGGGAAGACATATGTCGAATTGTTGCTGTTAGTTGTGCAAGATATCTGAGAGCACCACGAAGTATGTGCTTATGAATGACAATGTTTTGGCTAAGATCGAGACTCAAACAGAGACCCTGCAGACTAATATGTATGCTACTGTTGATGGTAGCTTGGAATGAGGTTTGGCAAAATATTGTCAAGGGGGAGATTGAGAGCACTATGAAGTTTAGTGCTCATTTGTGGCAATGATTTAGCCAATATTATGTATGTCACAACGGCTGCAACAAAAGGCTGATATAAGCTTCTCTGCAGAATCGCCCGCGACAGAGGGCTACGACAAGGCTTCTCTACAGAACCTCCGTCAAAGTGACAGCTGGATTTTCGGAAACAGTAATATACGGCCAGCTGGATATATCAGATATATTATCTTGATATTAATGGAGGAAATCACATTATTGATATCAACTCAGTTACATATATATCTCTAAATCAGATTTAAATATATTGGAGATATTTATGGGAGATGGAAATATATTATCATTATCAAGAAGATATTCAAATACTAATTTTGGAAAGTGATCCAGATTCTGAAGAAGCAGTTATTCAGATTCTGCAACAGCCAGCTGGATTTATGGAAAGAGATGATTTTTGGATATGTGCATCATATATATATAATCAATTATATATTTATATAATCAGATTTATTTGAGCAGTGTATATCTCTAATATATTTATTGGAGATTTATTAGAAGATGGATATCAAATCAAATCATGCGGCTGACTTTTTGAGGAAGCAATCAACATATATAAATAGGAGTCGGGATCCATCTTCATGGGCACATCAATTAAGCGAGAGAACACACACATATATCATTGACGAGCGTAGACGTTCTTATTTACACATAAAGGTGAACCTCAGAAGAACGTTGATCTGTTGTGCAGACTGCTGGTGCAGAATTGTTGTTACAGACACTGAGTTGTGTCATTGGAGTCGAGAATAAACAAAGCACAAATCCTATTTCTCGACGACGTCAAATCACGCCAAGTCCAAACATTATATTTGACGATTGCAAGCACAAATCCGGCGAACATTCCATCACGAAGTGGTGACATTCAGACGTACGCCAAGCAGCTTTAACAAGCTGCAGACTGCATGTGTTTACAGAGTGTCGGAGAGCACATGACAGAATAGTTCAGACGCGGTCTGGACTGGTGGATATTAAGCTGGAGGCTTGAGTCTGTAGCAGAAGGGTGTTGCAGATTCTCTTCACTAGAATAGGTATTGATAAACATTACTGAAGTGTAAGTGTTGTACGAACCTATTCGTGATTAGTGAATTGTTCCACCGGGCTTGTGGGGAAGCCCCCCGGACTAAGCCTTAAAGGAGCCGAACCGGATTACCAATTCATGTGTCATTTACTTTCTACAATATTAACTTCTTAAGCCGAGTTGATACAGACCCTAAGACAATTGAATCTTAAGCAATACATTGAGCGGACTCAATTTCAGATGTTATAGAGAGTGAGTAGTGATTGATGATTTGAGATTTGAGTGGTCTGTGGGTTTGGACAGCGACAATTATTTTGGTGATTGGTTGATGATTACTTTGATGGTGGTCGACAAAGGCACTTTGTTGGTGGTCGACGACTACATTTTGGTGGAGGTCGAGGACTACGCAGGTAGACATTGGGGTCAAAGGAGATGCTTTATAATTTTCAAAACGCCAACAACCTTATAAAAAATTGGATTAATTATTAGAAATCACACGTAAAATAGGAATTTTTCTGATAGTGATCCGTAAAATGTGATATTACTAATAGTCACCTTTTAAAATATTTTTTTTACCAATAGCCACCCATATAAAAATAATCAATTCAATAAACACCCATCCATCGACAATTTGTTCAATAAAAAATAATAAATAAAATTATGTTAAAATTCATAGACGTTGGAAACTGTTATTGAAAACTATCATACAATTTTTATATTTTTGATAGACTTTTGTGCTTAAATTTAGTAAAATTTTGAAATATCGAATTAAATTTATACAAAAATATTCTTAAGGTATAATTAATTTGTTAAATATGAAACTAAATGGGTGGCTTTTTTATATTTATTTTATGAAGGTTTGAATGTTTCTGAATTTCTATGTTATTTTTTATGAATTAATTTCCAATGGGTGGTGTTTATTGAACTGATTATTTTGTTAATTTTAATGTTTAATTTTTAAATTTAAAATAATTTTGGAATGTTTATTTTTTTTAAAAATTTTAAATGGGTAGTTTTTCATATTTTATCTTATTCCTATTTTGTCCTATTTTTATTTTGTCTTATTCCATAATTGATTCAGCGACGAAAATACATTATTTAGCGACAAAAAAATTTCGTCACTAAATGTGTGGTAGTGGATTGTAATCTATTATATATATAGATGAATAAATTTTCCATAACCACATGAATTACAGACTTTATTTGAAACA
>JAWWMW010073958.1:0-13841 GCA_035048345.1 Echeveria elegans | reverse complement strand
TTAGCTTTTCACCATGTTGGCTATTAACAGCTGAAGTTGGTCTTCATTGCATGTAATGTCGTCACTCTTTTTGGTTTAAGTTGGGATTATCTCGCTCGTGTCATCATCTTCCATTGTCAGATTGACTTCTTCGGCTTTCTGCTTCCTGAGCCTGACCACTCTCTCTGCAACTCGTCATTCTTTCTATTCTTTTCTTGATTGTTCTTCAGAACTAAGTCAGACATCTCCCTCAGTTCGTGCAATCATTCCTCCATGGTCTTGGTCTCGATGGTCATGATAGAAGCCGCACAGAGATTAAATGTCTCAAGCTTATTTCATTGGAGTCATCTTGACACTTCCTTTTTTCGCTTACTCTCTCCGGAGAGTTGTAAGCAATTACAGCTGAGGTTGCAGCCATGATAGAAGCAACAGTATATATATGTGTTCGATCCCTCCTCGACACTTGAGCAGTCGTAGGCTTGCATCGGCATCATTGACATCTATCTTTTGGGTCATCTTTCTTGTGCAGACACCGACAGGTTGAGTTACATTTGCAGCGTATGTTTGCATGGGAGTTTGTGGACTGGTAGGTTGAGAAGACATATCGTAGCTTCACGTAGGGATGAGAGATAAAAATCTTCACGTCGGGTTCACCAAAAATTGTAATCATAATATTTAGTATATAATTTGTTATTTCTTCTGAAAGTTGCAAATGTTTCCCAGTTGATCCTCTGATTCTATGTGTAACGTTAACTTGAATATTGCTTGCTTGATGTTAATGGGGTCGCGGTGACTTGTCTTCACCTTGACGCTATCTCTCGCTCTACACACCTTTAGAAATTGATCCAAATGTCTAGAACACCGAAGGCAGAGCACTGAGCTAGGGTTTCTTCTGTGTGGTTGACCAGAAGGTTGTTACCAATGCCGTTGACTTTAACCGCGGCTGCTGGCTGTGGCAGCTCCACCTCTCTTCTTCTCTCTTATCTTCTCTCCTCAATGTGAATAATGATGAATCCAAATATTATATTTACTTTTGAGTTTTTTTTAAATATATATTTTGGGCTAGAATTCTTTAGTTGTTTTGGAGCTAGGATTTTCAGTTGTTTTGGACTAAGATGTTTTTTTGTTGTTGTTTTTTGGGCTTAATTTTTTAATGCGTGGAAGCTGCTGTACAATGTTAATGTTGTTTCCCAAGCCCATCCTAAAAATTAATTACTTCACCTGATACATTTCCATTAATAATAACAATATACACAAATAAATTCGAATTACCAAACTACCCTTCCATTGATACAACTTCCAGTGCTGGTCCTCATCTAGCGTAACTCCGTTCCGTCTCCGGAAATCGATGGATCCGAATCCCCGAAACTTCCCGATCCTCTCATACGTCATGTCGAAGCTTCCCAGCTTCGGATCCGCAGCGTCCAAATCCGACGAATTCGACATCGAGCAGCCGCCGGCGAAAACATCCTCAACGCTCGATGTAGCGATCGAGAGTCAGATGCCGCGGTTAACGGATCCGAAGCTGTTGAAGGAGTTGAAGTTAGCGATATCGGAAGTAGCACAATCGAGATCGATGTTACAGACGCTAGGAGAGAGACCGGATCATGAATCGGTGGACAAAGCGAAGGAGAAAGTGAAGGAGGTTGAGGTTAAGATGGATAAGAAGTTAGAGGAGTTGGCGATGGTGAGTAGGCCGGAGGATGTGGATTTGTTGGAGTGGAAAGCGCATGTGGCGGAGAGGGAAAGTGAGATTAGGAAGAAGGCGGAGGAGGAGAGGCAGTTGTATAAGTCGATTGTTGTGTTGGATGAGATGCATGAGGCGTATGAGAAGTTGTTGAAGGAGTCGGAGGAGAAGCTTGTGAAGATTTATGATGCGCATAAGGGTGGAGATGAAGGGGAGGAGGAGGTAAGGGGAGAGGAGGAGATGGTGAGTGAGGAGGTTGTTGGGATTTTGCAGGAGGCGGCTGGGAAGGAGGTGGAGAGAGTGGATTTGTGTGGGAAGCAGCTGAGGGTATTGCCTGAGGCGTTTGGGAAGATTCGAGGTTTGGTCGTGCTCAGTTTGTCCAACAATCAGCTCCAGGTTAACTTATTGCATGTTTGTTTTACAGTAACTCAGTTTTAGTACTAGATACCATTAACATATATCGAGATTAGGGAGAGAGCGTGTGGTATCGGTATTGTATTCGGTATAGGTTCGAACATGTTAATAGCGATATAGAAATTGCGGATGTGAATTATTCATTTGATGTCCTAGATGCGAAATATGTTATCGCAGTGAAAAATATATAGAATTATGAATCATGTTAACGAGATGCAAAGCTGATCTAACCTGACGGGATAATTGATTGGCAATTGTGTTTTCCGTTGCTGTGATCACTAGTGTTCTGGTTTAATTTCGTGTTCAAGTTCTTTTACAGCTAGATGGTGTTGGATGTCTCTTAATGGTTTGACGTGTGTGTAATGGCCTTTGTTATGGACTGTGAACTATATAATACATGGGAATATGTTAGTAATGATAGTTTAGACGTGGCCGCCTTTTGACAGTAGACTGCATTACCAAATCGTCATTTCGTCAAGAAATATTTAGTGTATGCTACAACTAGGAGCTGCTTCAGTTATTGTCTTTCTCCCCTCGCGTAATTATTAAGGATGACTTTTGTTTTGAATTTTTCTTCAAATTGGCGCTAATACAGGTTGATTCATTGCATTGTTTTATAGTAAACTAGATACTATCAACCTTTATCGAGATTTTGGAAGAGAACGAGACTGTGTGGTATCTGTTTGTGTGCAAGTTAATTGCAATCATTAGATTGCGGCTGTTTATTGCTTTATTCATTTGATGTTGTAGAGGCAAAATAAGTTAATGCACTAAAAAAAGCGAGTTATGAATCATGTTAACGAAATGCAAAGCAGATCAAGTTTGATGGGATGAGTGATTGGCAAGTTTGGGTTAGAAGAGTTTTGAGATTAACTGAATTCGAAAACCAGCTTGGTTTTGTATTGGCGTAATGGCTAGTGCGTTCCATTTTATTTCTTGTTCATGTTTTTAACAGTTTGATGGTGTTGGACGTCTCTTAATGGTTTGTAGTGTATGTACTGGCCTTTTTTTATGGTCTGTGAAATATTTAATATCTGGCCTATATGTTAGTAGTGCTAGTTTAGATGCTGATGCCTTAACTAGTTGACTGCTTTACCAAATTATCATATTGTTAAGTAGTGCACGCCACAACTAGGAGCTACTTCAGTCCGTCTATTTTTTGTCTTGCATACTTGTAGAGGATGGATTTTGTTTTGAAGTTTTCTGCATATTGACATGGCTAAACCAGTATCCATTTGAAACTTTATTGAATTTGTTCACGCTGTGCGATTTTACAACGTGTAGCTGTTTTTTTTTACGGATAAGATATTTTCTGATCACATACACTCGGAGTGATTCGATCTTCCTGATTGTGTTTCCCTTCTCGTCGCAGATAATTCCGGACTCGATTGCTGGGTTAGGAACTCTGGAGGAACTCAATCTTGCTTCAAATCAACTGGAGACACTTCCAGACTCAATTGGTTTACTACAGAATCTGAAATTCTTAAATGTGTCTGGAAACCAGCTGACTGCATTACCAGATAGCATTTCACACTGCAAGTAATGATGAACTCATCAGTCGCAACCCACGGTTGTAAACTCTCTCTTTTAACATCCTAATTAATCTGTTGCGTTTTGGTTCTGTAGGTCCTTGGTGGAGCTGGATGCCAGCTACAACAAGCTCACATACCTGCCGACCAACATTGGATACGAGCTAGTGAATCTTAAGAAGCTGACTGTTCATATGAACAAGCTTCGTAGCCTTCCCTCATCTATCTGTGAGATGAAGTCATTGCAAGTTTTGGATGTTCATTTTAACGAACTTCGCGGTCTTCCACTTGCTATTGGGAAGCTTCAGAATCTCGAGATCCTTGACCTGAGCAGGAATTTCAATGACCTAACAGAACTTCCTGAAACCTTTGGTGATTTAGTCAACCTCAGGGAACTTGATCTTAGCAACAATCAAATCCATGCTCTTCCTGATACGTTTGGACGCCTTGAAAGTCTAATCAAGCTCAACCTGGATCAGAACCCACTAACCACTCCTCCACCAGAAATTGTCAAGCAAGGAGTTGATGCAGTGAAAACCTTCATGGCCAAGAGATGGGTGGATCTATTAGTTGAGGAAGAACGCAGGAGCATGGATGCAATGAAAGAACAAACACAAACTAGCTGGTTGGGTCGAAGCACCTCCTGGCTGTCCAATGTTGCTACAGGGGTTACAGAGAGTGTTTCCGAGTATCTCTCTCCAAAGTCTCCTAAAGACTCTCTTCTCGACAGGCAGCTATGAACGGGACAAGTTCTCATACGAGTGCAGCTGCATAGCAACACAATGGACTACCTTATTGCTTGTTACGTTTCGCTTTCAAGTTTCAGTCCACTTTGGTTTGGGCTACGCATTTGCAGAGAAATAATTTTGCTTCTCGCATACTTGCCAAATGTTTTCCAAAATAATTTCTGCAGATGTAAATGATGTTAGTGCTTTCCACTTGTAACAACTGCTCTTAATGCTTTTTTTTAAAAAAAAAACTTTCTCAGCAACTGTTTATCAGTTTCCGGCATGGCTTTTAAATCAGCACCGGCATCCTTCATTTATCATTCTATGTTTAAGGTACTGCAACTGCTTGAAGCAGTTTTAAATTGTGCTAGCATAAGCATTACTGTACTGTACTGCATTACATTCATCCTTTAGAGAATTATCAACTTTGACGTGTTGAGTGAAATTTTCATTTGGTTTATCAAACTCTCGTTGCACCCAGCCATACTAATAATTAAAATATCAACCAAAAACAATATTATTATTGTACTGTATTGGTAACCAAGAAAAAACAATATATTTTGGTAATCAAGTCTTCTTAATACTGATTGGCTAGTTGGAATGACTCTTTATTCACAGTAGTATCCTTCGACATATGGAAAATTATGCAAGGCACTCCGGAAGAACTTAAGCTACTTTCGTGCTATAAAGTGATTGGCAACAAGTCAATGTCGTATGTATTTTGTCATTCAGAAAAGAAAAAGATCAGAGCTTTTGGGTAATGAAGTGCAAATTTGATGGGGAGTATACCGACAGGCGCCTTCCATCTTGAAAGTCTTGTTTCGCTCAGTTGAGAAATTAGAATGTTTTTCCTTTGATAATGTCAGTATAGCAATGGAAATGTTACAAACACTGATGCTTTGCTACTTTCAGTTCCTTTTTTTATTTTTTTATCTTTCTAATGGAAATTGATGCAGTTCCTACTTCCTATGTTTTTCGTGGTTTGTATAGTCTTATAATCTTTAAGCCCACTGTTGTCGATTTACAGGGAAAGTATACTTCATTGTCTCAATCTTGTGCGAATAAAAGGAACATTCATTCCACATGAAAATAAATTAAATCTCACACAAAAAGAACACTGTGTATCGCCAATAAGTTGTGTTGCCTATAAAGAATGATGGCCAACCCGAAAATGAAGAACGACCCAACATGGGCTTGGACAAACAGGAACATATGATTTGTTTTGGTTCACTGTGGTATAAATACTTATCAGACTTCGGCTGCATTCATTCCAACCTTGACAAGTCCGCTGCAACACTGCTATCACGTATGCAACAAACATGTTGCTAAGCCATCCATGCTTTTCTGATGTATGAACACTTTCATTTAGGGAATGCATACCTCCCTGGATGTAAATGTGTATAATTATACACTCCGCTGTAAATCAACTCAGCATCAAACAAAACGGAGGTGCCTTGCATCAACATTTCGGAACAAAGGTAGCGAGCATATTGGCATGCGTGGGTGGTAGGTTGCTCAACAGTGGTTGCATTTGATGACCATAAAGGGATACCAAATGAGAAAAAGCCCGACCAACTTGGAGTTTGGCATCAGAACTTTCATCTGGAGATACCACAACTTGAGCAAATATTTTAACCAACTCTTCGACCAAGGGAAGGATCTGCAACAACGAGAAGCCAAATAATTTTTTTAACAGAAAGAGTTGCACAGTTCAACCACTATGCCCTTATTTCATCAATTATATTAGACCGTTTAGGTTAAGGAAATACCTGTGAGTTGGATGATGTAACAAGATTGCAGATACAACTATACACAGCTAGCGACTCTTCGCGGTCTTCTTTTAGAGGCAAAACTTTTAAAAACACTGGGAGAACCTATCCAAAAAAAAAAAGTAAGAAATTCAGTTGTCTGAAATGTACATCGTGGCAGAGGTAAGAAAACAGTGAAACAAGAAGACGAAGGATACCTGATTCAGAGGGATTGCCTCAGGATGCACCATTATCATCCTTGCCACAGCACCTGCTGCGTTATCTCTTACGGCATCATCAGGTTCAGATTCTCCAAACAAAGGGTATAATCCTCGCAAGATGTTTTCATAATACCTAGTACAAATGTAAGGACCACAGTAATTTCCGTGACAAAGGTTTCCTATGAATATGCACGCCCTAGTCCGCTCTATATTCTACAAGCGACAAATATCTTTAGTTGCGGTATAAACTGTTGAGTAAAGAAAAATAAGGATACTTCAAAGATGGTTCGCCACCATTCCTGCATAATTCTCCAGCACAAAATGCAGCATTTCTCCTGTTAGTTGCATCTGATGATGCTAGCTCTTTCACAACCAAAGGCATCACAGACTACAACGTTTCAAAAAAATAAATTAGAAGAACAATAAATCTATGAAATAAGGCAGTAGATGTTGCTTTGAACATACGTCGACATAGCCTGAGATGGGGGCACCCATATTCTGAGCAATTTCCGCAAGGGATGCAACAACCATGGTGCGATCTTGTGGAGGGCGTGAAGCTTTCTGTATCACCAAACAGGAACGTCAAAAAATGACTAAACGGAAACGGTAATAGTATTTGTATCGTCTCAGTGCAAGTGCAGACCGCGAATTTCATTAAAGGCTCAAAAAATTGAGCAAAGATGGGTGCGAATTGAGAACCCATGACTTTCGCAAGTGCAGGAAGGAGATCCGAAACTGCATCCATGAGTACTTCATCATGGTCTGTATCAGTATCATCGTCTACATCACTATCAGATTCAGCCTGCTGGCAAACTGAATCCTCACGCAACAATGTCAAAGTAGCATTCACAAGCTGTGGCATAACTAAAGACAAAATAAGAAAGTGAGATTTCATGAATTGTGATATTTAACAGAACAATATGTGCTCTAGTTGCCAGACTCACATGGCTCAATAGCTGCATATCCAAATTCGTTGATGATTTCAGCAACAGCCATACAAGCTTGAGCTACAACCTCTTTGTCGTCATCCTCGGACATTGTTTTCAGGTAGATCTTCATAACTAAATCTGTAATTAATCATAGCATTAAACGTGTTTCGGAAGATGCAATTTATAATAACATCATGGAAACCACATGTGAATCAACCTACCAAAGATCTCCTTCATTTTCATGGATTGATCCTGAGTATTAAAATTACGATCGCCGATTAATGAACAGCGGAATAACATGTTGATCGATTTTCAAATACAAGAGGGAAGAATACTAGAGTGTCTTTGAGTTTACTCACATTAGAACCAAGGAAAATTGCCTGGGCAGCAGTCGGTACATCTGAGACCATGGAACCACTAATCAGTAAACACACCAAAAACCCGAATCAGGTCAATAATTACTCACATTTCAGCGCAATAATGGCCTGAAGGCGGACATCTTCATGAAAATATCCCGCGTGCCTGATTAAAATCTTCACGGACTCCTCTATGTATCTATTTACGATCAAGGACTAACAATATTACCACAGATAATCAGAATGTCAAGATGATTAAATTTTGCAACTAAGGATACGGTGCAAAAGATCCTTTTGTATGCTGCGCAAACACACCAAGAGCCTGCGTTGCTGCTGCCTTTTCGTCCAAAACCCCAGTTCTGACACTAATGTTTCGGACCCGAGGTTCATCATGAGCCTCATCATCAGATGACACGCCGCTCAATCCATTCAGATTTTCATCGTCAGATTCCTCAATGTCCACAGCAGAGCCATCGTCAAGATTGCATGATATAAAAGCCAATGGTACCACATGCACCAGATACTACATGACAAAAATAATGTATATGCCAATGATTGTACGAGGATAACCCGGCATATATATGTACAACGAATCAACGATACCAGTTAGCTGAAGTTTGGTTACCTTTGCAAAGCCGTCATCCAAAGTTTCGGCTACATTGCTAAAGAAACCATGAGAGTACTCACGTAATTCACTAAATTCCAACCCGAAACCCTTGAAACAAATATACATTAATTATTAGTTCAGCAAAAAGCTTTACTGAATAAAGAGAGAAGCATGAGTGAGTTACAGATATTGCAGCTTCGATGAAAGGAGGCAGAATTGGTTCCATCATTATCCTTCCGACTGACACTGTAACAATACCAACTAACTCTGTAGCCCTTGCTCGCACACGCAAGTCCTCGTCTTTGGTAAGAATCATAAAGTGTTTCATCAATTCCAAAACCCTCTCTGCGTAAGGTATAAAAGTCTTCTCTGCAGCAGATGCAACAGACCCGATAGCAGACTGCAAAATGTATATGGGTATGCCAAGTTTAGCAAGAACAAATATGGATTTACAAGGCGAGCTGAAAGACAATTTACCATGCAAGTCTCTTGAAGAATTCGTGGACTATTCTGGAGTGCGAGAAGTAACTTCTCCATCAAATGATCAAGGAACTGTACAATCTCAGGACCCATGTTTTCACAAAATGCAGCCAACGCGTAATATGACTTTTCCTGAAAAATCGTCCTAACAATTATTGAACTTAAACTGAGTAACAATATCCTACATTATGAATCAACAATTTTCCTATGTACCTTAACTTCATTGGATGCATCCTCTAAAGCATGAAATATGCAAGGTAAGACACTTGCATAATGAGTTGAAATCTCAGGTTGGAGAAACTCGGCAAATTGACCCAACGCAAAGGCTGCAGCACCTCTGACCATCTGATCAGGATCTCTTAAAGCGCCCAAAACTATGGGGAGAACAGAATCTAACTTCTTTTTCATTAAATCAATACACCCCTCTGCAATGACACCTAAAGCTGTGTTGGCTGCCTCACGATATTTTGGTTCTGGGCTTTGGCAACTCATTGAAGAAAACTCGAGTACTGGGGTAAAAACGTGATTTGGAATGTTCAAAGCCATTGTATCAATGACCTCAGCAGCAGCCTTATCGGTGGCAACATCATCGTCCTCATCGTCATTTGATTCTGCAAGTAAAGGGCACATAACTTGCAGGACGGGGATGACCAACTTGTGCTTTTTCAATGAGCTTGATTTATACTTAGCAAGCCATGAGATAATCTGTAAGGCCTGAAAAAATTAAACAGAGAGTAAATAACCATTACACCGCCCAAAATCACTCTTTTATCATCTAAAACTCGTCTCAGAATAGAAACCTGGTGGCGTGTATTCAAATCCAAGTTGGAACTTGAAGACACCTCAAGAGAAAACTGCACTATTGATATAATCGAATCTCCGAGAAGAGGTGCAGGTGATTCAATCAGCTCATCAAATATTTCGAAAGCAATCACTGCAACATCCTCGTCACCAGATGCAATGCAGTGTCTTGCAGCATTCAAAATGCCTGGGATAAAATTCCGAAACTTAACCTGGCCAGTGAATCAAATTCAGTCTATCAGTTGGACAATGTATAGTGAACAAAACAATTATGCTAGCCTAAGTACAGAAAGCACAAATTAAGCGTCTCCGTCTCTTCAATGTGTCATATAATTTAAAAAAATTCAATGATCTGCGAGATTTTTCTGGACTTCTACACCAAAGGCAAAATATAATACCCACCACTTCATCACCATCATGGGTGAATTCTATAAATGATCCAACAGCCCTGTAGACAATAAGAATAAGGAGAGAAGGGATTGTCTAAATTGGAATTTACAAAAAGAAACTAAAAAACAACAAAGACGCAGAGAAGGGTGAGGGAACTATACTTGAGTGCCGCCACTCTAACACGACTGCTGCTCTCATCCTGCAAACACTTGAGTAGCAGAGCTTGTAAATTTGAAAAATGTGGCCGAAATGCATTTCCAATGGTTTCCGTCAATGAGCTGAACAGAATCAAAGCTACCTGAAATACAACATTGCATGTATCAGTATCAGTCATCACTCTAAAATCACTTCATCAAACAATCACCACATTAGCTTACTTCTTTATGATCCTCTTGAGAGCTCTGACTACACTCAAATAAAAAAGGCAATAGCTCAGGCCACTCTCCCGACGGAACCGCATACTTTGCCACAATGCTCACTACATTCGCACTTGCACGCCTCACCGGAGGACTGCACAATACAAATGCAACTCATTAAGTCTCCCTGATCTCATCTCTTACTTGTAAAATTTAATTTATTTCTTCAATTCTTACATCCAACGATCATTTGATTAATCAATTTCAAGTAAGCAGCATCACCTGTGCTCCAAAGTAATGCTTTCAATAAGCGACTGTTTAACAAGCTGTCTAAGCTGCGGAGTAAGTTTCGCCCAATGACCAGTAATCTTCTTACGCAAAAGAACAGCAGCTAATTGACGAACATTAGGAGTTTTCGCAGTACGCAGATGATGAATCAGAGCAGGGACAACTTGTGGATCCTTAGCTAAGCGCTTGATTTGATCTTCGGCTTGTCTTCGTGCATCATTGTCAGGCATCAGAAATTGGATGAGCAGGAGTTCTAATGACTGCGCCATACTGCCGATGTCGGAATCGTTAGTGAAGAAGAGGCTCCGGCGTGGATTAGGGTTTTGGGAGATTGTGAGGGTTTGGAGATTGGAGGAGGTGAGTGGTGACGTCGCATATTGGGGAATGTGCTTATTGGGCCGTTGTTGTTGTTACTGGACGACGTCGTGTTAAGAAGTTCAGGAACGATTTGGAAATCGATTGTGTTTGTGTTATTGTGTATGTTAATTTCCAATTTTAAAATATTTAATATATATTTTCAGTTTTAACTTTTTTTTATAAAAAAAATCTCAATTTTCAATTTTCATCAATCTTTGAAAATGCAAAAAAAGAAATCAAAACATTTCATACATTGTAGTTAAAGGTGATTAAATAAAAAGAAAATTTATATCGGTGGGTGTTTGAAAACACTTGTCGCCAATTACCGTAACTAGTACTTGTTGTACAGTTCTATGAGTTTTTATTTTGAAATTTATGATATTTTATTTGAATACTTATAAAAATTCTATCAAAAAATATTTTTTATTTTCTTATAATAAATACTAAATACACATCTTTTAACTATTAATTAACACCAAATAGGTAACGGCCAAATGAGGTTCCCCAATTATATAGTAGAGATACTGTAGAATTCAAAACTAACTTATCAAAAATATATATATAAACTTATTAAAATAAAAAAAATGGAAACTTGGTTGACAAAAATATATACTGAAAAACAGAAATTGCAGTTTGAATAAATTTCCTGTTACAGAAAACTGAACTTCTGCATGGATCAGTTGCTACTAAATATATGTACAAACCAAGACTTCAAAAGCTAACAAGATTTTCAAAGAAGAGCAAAGATGGAAGCGCCACTCAGTGATCTGCCCCAAGAAATCATTACAAGAGTACATACTGGAAAAGCTTCCGGCCGAAACCGTCGTCCGGTTTAAATTCGTTTGCAAGTCATGGCTTCGTTACATCCATACAATACATCGGAGAGTACCTAAGAATTAAGATATGTGACACTAGCTAGAGACGTCCCGAGGTTATGTAGATTTTATTGTGAACTATTCGTGCAATGCTTATTTACAGTTTTGTCCTCTGATAATCTTGATTGTTAACATCTTCGTGCAGGAAGTAGATAATATCATAGACCATGATAAGACTACGTTCAAGCGTGTATAGATGTAGATGAAGAAGCTAAGTTAATCATCTATCACGTCAATTGAGTGGTGGTCAAGTGGTAAAGACATTTGCTCTTGAACCAAATGTCAAGGTTTCAATCTTCATCAATGACATCAAGGGATAAGTGTGAAACCCTATGATCTCCTCTTTAAAAAGAAAAAAAATCAATGTTGCAACATGTGCATGTACTGGTAGAGAGATTTTTGGTTGATGTGGATAACGGCACAACTAAGTTAATTAAAGTCAGAATAGAAACCTGGTGGCGTTGTATTCAAAATTCAAAAAAATCATATTCAACACAATAATAATAATGTTGCTAATTTATTCCTTAATCTATCGCCAACATTTGTAAGTATCGAAGTCATCACGCAACTCCGATCCCCTAATGATACGGAATCTATATATGTTCTCATTTATATCGAATCTACACTTCCTGGATTCTTACAGAAGGAATCAATTCAACAGTTGCGTGTAAATCAAGGTTCAAATATCAAACATGTATCAAAAAATTCCGTCGCAAGTAAAAAAAAAAACATTTCATGCGAAATAGTAAGAATAACATCGAGAGAGTTGATCTGCAAACTGTGTCGCAAAAAAAAAAAAAAAAAAACACCCGCATCTTTTTATTTGTGATATGTTGTCGACGAAAAGGGAACATAAGCATAGTTCGATGCACTTATGATTGAAAAGTGAGATATAATAAGTTCATGGATTCAGATTTTGTTCTTTGAGATGCACTTGGAGATAGGAAAATAAATTCCAGAGTAACAAAAACAATATGATGCAGATTTTGAAAAGGATTCCAATGAACATAATCATCTCCAACCACTCGTGAAGAACTAATCTCAAAGTCAATGAATAAGAAGCCAGCAGAAGAAACTCAAAGCTCAACAGATTAAGATAAATCTCATAATAACCCCAACTCTTGAACGTGCGTTAGAGTCAGATCGCAGCATTGAAATGTGCCAGCATGCAGTTGACTTGTTAATCTTCGATACGTCATCTTTTGAATCTACCGTGGTTAGTTTTTTTTAATAGGGAAATAGTTGTTTCGTTCCCATATTGGCATTCTGGATTTCCCAAACGACACCTGCAGATGACGATGTAAGCGTGAACCGTTCTAGAGTCTCAATTCTGGATATTGTCTGTCTCCGCAAGAGTTATTTAGAGAAATGTCATCACAATATCCCTGAGAGTCAAAAAAAAATATTCCATACTTTGTACGGTCTAAAGATTCTTTATTGGGAAAACTGTTATTTAAATTCCCAACTTCTCGATTCAATATATTTAAACCCTCAACTCAGTTTTGCCCATTTAAATCCTCAACTTCTTAGTTGACTTTCAAAAAAATCTTAAGTTTATGTTGATATTGTCATTATAGGCCTAAACCCTAAAGCCTAAATGCTCAACTGATGCCTGTAATGTCAAAGTCAACATAAACTTAAGAGTTTTTTGGAAGTCTATTAAGAAGTTGAGGATTTAAATGGGCAAACTGAGTTGAGGATTTAAAAGGGCAAAACTGGGAAGTTGGAGATTTAAATGACATTATTCCATATTTTTATTTATTCTGTGCATTAATATTCTGAGGTACATATAGCTACCAACTTTGTGTAGGTTTCTAATAGTTCCTACTTCCTATACCTAGTGTGTTACTACTAATCACGATCATAACACTAAGGCACTTCATAGAGAATAGGTTGTTGTATTTGAACTCCAAATTATTGCGGCGACTTAGGTGAATCCGTTGTCGTCGACCGGTGGTTAATCGGAGCGGGTGGTGCTCCAATCTACTGTCATTAACAAAAGGGTTTATTACCGAAAACCACCCGTAAAAAACGCGTTTTTCCAATAGCCACCCGTAAAATGTGATATTACCAATTACCACCCATTAAAATATTTT
>JAWWMW010073940.1:0-13847 GCA_035048345.1 Echeveria elegans | reverse complement strand
GTTATATAAAAATAGGCAGAGACTGTTATAACGAGAACTTTTATAAGGTAAAATTTGAAACGGTATAAATCTAAAAGACTGTTATAATGAAATATCTATTATATCGAAGGATGTTATTATGAGCTGACTTGTAGATTCCAATTGCTTTGGCTTGCTAAGTCAAGTTGGAAAGACTTATGATCTATGTTGTACCGATACTTGGTCTTGGTCTTAGTGACGTATCTACCGGGTACGCCTCCATTCTCGTCATTTGCAATTTTGCATATTTGTCATTTGGTGTTAATTTGTAATTTTTAAAAATTATGAGGACCTAATTAAAAATAATCATAATACAATACAAACCCTAACTAGTTTCTTCTTCACCAGGCAGCAGCTGCGATTAGCGCAACCTCAGGTTCGTTTCTTCTCCTCAAATCGAAAAAGTTTCAATATTTCACTCATTTTCACTTTCATTGAAATTTTTTCTTGTTCTTTGAACATTAAATGTTTATTTTGTTTGCTTATTGTATATTTATAATCATATATATTATTTATATTTTCCGACTTGTCTTACCCAACACTTAACACGTACCGATATCGAGAAATTTTAACTTTAGCCGTAACCCGCATAGCGGTATTCGTGCAACCTAGCTTATGATCATTAGTTCCTTTCTTCAACTAGCCTGTTAGACATTTGGCAGACAACAATGCTAAGATGCTAACGAGTGGTAAGTGTTAATAATATGAATAACATGAAACAATTGGGGCAAACTACATAATTTTGTTTATGTTAGTTGATATCTAACTGATCGGTATTCTACTTCGTGTATGTATCGATGGCAATGCTTAAGCTTCTACCTTTGATATGGGGAACAAACGTTACTTGGAATATTACCTGTTGAGGTTGATTGAGCCATTTGTGTGTGGATAAGCACTTGCAAACAACCCACTTTTGTTCCCTTGCTAACTGCAACACAAAAGTAAAAACAGATGATTATGATTTATCTTTTGCAACCTTTGAAGATTTCTAAACAGAGCCTTTAAGATTAAAGCTAACTTTGGTCCTAGATAACTTTCGAAAATTTGAATCTCAGCTGCCACTTAATATCAAATGCAAACATATGAAGTGTTTTACCACAAGGTTGTGCTGCAAAAATAGCGCGCCTCTGGGCTCTGGTAAAAGCAGTGCAGAGCCATTAATAACTCTCCCTTATTAAGAGAGTTAGATAGATGCATACGCATATGGTATCCTTCTTGTTTACTATGCCCGACACGCTTCAGCAACCTCTGTTGCTTCAAATCATCCACCGGCCAAATCCTCAATTACTTCTCAATTCTTGTACCCCAAAAGAAAAAGTTAAGAGAGTGATACATCATGATGAGTCAGATGCTTTTACACGTGAACTAACAGAAACGCTGCATTAAGGCGTCGTGTTTTCATCCATGTAATTTGATGTCGTCTGTTTTGTCGTAAGAGCATGAATAATGACAGATGGATGATACTAGATTTTTTTTCCTTTTATTTTCACATGGTCTGCTGACAAAAATAATTCATCTTGATCAGTTCACATTTTCTGTCATTAGTATTAAATACCCAGAATTGAGATCTTCTTTGTTTGGTTGTTGTAGCTTGTGAAGTTTATATGGTTATTGTCGAAGTTGACATTTGTCCTAAAAAATGAAAAGAAGATGATACACTACTCCTACGTACTACTAGTAGTTGTACATTTTAATCAATAGTCGATAATCAATTAGAGCTGCAGCTGCAGAGGTGCAGACAGACAACACGATCAACCAAACCCTACCTCCAACTAGAACTATTTGTGTCAGGTTATGTGATCCATCTTTCCCTTTTCCTAACCTACAGAAGTACCAAACTATCGCTTCCCTTTTTCTATCAACTTTTGTTGTTCCCATAGGAATATTTTCCAGTTTGCTGTTCTGATTGATGATTTTACTCAAAGTCATAGATGTAGCTGTGATGAATATAAAGAATGCACGAGAGCGAAGAAATCAACTGAGAAAGGGGACTGCTTCGAAAATGATAAACAAAACAATAATTAAAAAATTAAAATTTGTCGTGTAAGAGTATATATATGTATAATTGATAAGTACTTATTATTCATCCATGATCAGTCTTTAAAAAGCTGAGGTGGAGAAAGGTACAACACCAACCAAGAAGCGGACACGACATACATTCCCATGTTCGATATCACTAATTCTCTAGCTAAGTACAAACTATAACTCCTTTACATCAAACCTTACAGTAAGCCCCGACCCCCTGAAGAAGAAAAAAATGTAAGGGGTGGTGACCTGACCTCTGTAGTTTGCAGCGGATAACCTATTTTTAGCAAGCAAACGCATATCAAAAAGATCGAAACCATAATCAACAAGCATTGGCAAAAGGATTGAAGATGATGCGTTTTTTAGAGGAGATGAGGAAATTATTACTAGTGTTGTTGGGTGGCGCCTGGTGGTGGTGGTGGTGGTGGCAGCATGACGGACAGTACTGCATAGAATTAGTAGTGGCAGTGAGCCTGCTGGTTTTTGGTGGGAGTGGAAGATGGTGCATGTAAAATGGCTGTTGCTGTTGTTTATTGAGTGATTTGAGTTGTTGCAGCTCCTTGTGCAGCTTCTCATTTTCCTCAGCTAGCCTTTCACAACACTTTTTCAGAAACTCAAAATCTACTTCTGTTTGCTTCAGCTTCGTCCTGCAGCAGCAACAACGACAGGATTGAATACAACAAGTAAAAATGATGATGTATTATTCAAAAATAAAATAGACATACCTGGCTCTCCTGTTTTGAAACCACACCTCGACTTGGCGTGGACGTAAGTTGAGCTGCCTGGCCAGAGCTTCCTTCTGCTTCTGATGTTTGTTAGATGCATAGATCAATCAGTTTAAATAAATAAAGCAGATCAGAGATGAATTTAAGAAAGCTTAAGCATGGATGTATAACAACAGTATAGTATGTAAATGGGGAGAGTAAAGTATTATTAGTATATCATTTTGCATACAGGATTGAGAGTGGTGTGAAGCTTAAAGCTGTCCTCCAATAAAGCTGACTGTTGTTTGTTGAGCCTAAGCTTCTTCTTCCTGCAAGTGTTGCCACCACCACATGAGCTGCCGCCGTTATTACTAACATCATCCTCGTACAAATCATTATTATTAGCAGTTGCATCCTGATCCTCTCTTTCCCTTTTAACACTACCGACAAAACTGTTGGAAAACGAGGATATGTCGTCAAAGTTGTTGCTGGACAGGTTTTGTTGTTGGGTAACGGTCGGGAAGAGCAAGCTCAAAGTCACGGAGGGCTGCTGCTGCTGGTGCTGTCCGTAGTCATGCTTGATACTTGAGACGGTGGTGGTGGGTGAGAGGGAGAGCGTTGCCGGGGTGCGTAAGGCTAAACCGAGTAGGAGATCAATACGGCCAGAATCAAGGGTGTTATTAGTGTTATTGCTGTTGGAAATGAAAATATGATGATCAAGAGGCAGAGGAGGAGGAGACATTGTTGTTTATGTTTTGTGTTGTTGGAAGGTTTTGAAGAAAAAATGAAGTGAGAGTTTGGTATTTGTAGAGGGGAGGAAGCAGATGATGACGAGTGGTGTTTGATTATTCCTCCTATTTTGTCATTTCATTGATTGATTGATTCAAACATAATTGATTGATTTTATTATTTATCTGCTGAACTGCACCTGATTAGTACAACGTATATCTTCTTTACTTAAATACGAAAACAGAGATGAAGATGAGCATCCTCAAAGGAGACACGTACCTGACAACTCCCTATAAACACAATACATACGTTATAACTTATACGTACTCCCTATCCCTCTACTTTGGGGGATGACCTGTATTTGGTTTATTCATTCACACTAAGTTACGTATGGTGATATGCTGGAGCCGCAGCTGGACGCATAAAAAATCTCCCTCATTTCTTTGTATATGTATCAGAAAAACAACATACTGTTAGAAGGATTGTGACTTAACGACTACACTCTTGATCATTACACCTTGAAAATTCAGGTTCCAATTCTGTCCTCGAATGATGTAGAAATAACTATATATATAAAACGGACATATTTAGCTATCTCCGTTCTTCCAGGTGTTAACTGTTAACTCCACTAAAGATCAGCTCCAGTTTCAATAATTAATGCATCAGAAGAGTGTCAGCCTGTAACTGACAAATCAAACGTCAACGTGAATTTTTTAAAAGGTCGAAAAAACTAATTATAATAATGATAGAAACTAACTGTGTTATACTTACTAATTTATTTTTTGAACCCTTGAACTAATGGTGCCATTGGTGATCTCCATAAACTTGCAAACAGTAAGGTATTAATCGTGAAAAAATATGTGCATTACTTAAAATATTTAAGCAACTCCTGTCATACGTCGTCTCGAATACGCAATTGACGGTTAAATAATAGTTCGCTATGCAAGCATCACAAGAGTGTATGAGGAATTTGGATTGTGAACATGATTTATATAAAATAGATTCTTCAAGTCCGTAAAGTAGTATAAGCCATGTGGAATAGAAAGCGTTATTAAATAAGAGGGGAGGGATAAAACGGACAGTTCATATTTGATCATGCGTTCACCTTTTCTATTATTACTAGCAGTGAGCCCGTCGTCCCGACGTGCACCGCGACGTGAACAGACGTTATTATCTCATCTTCGTTTTATTCTCGTTTCCCGGTCTAGTATTATTTTATAATTTTAAAGGTATTTTCTATTGAACCCTCAAGAGAACACACACTGCTTCGACTCGCATCCGAAGAACTCCTCCACATGTCTCTCAATATCTCTGAAACAAATCAAACAAAAACACATCCGGCACCATCAAATGAGCCAAAGTAGTCATCAACACGCCAGGCCTGTAAACGATAGTGCAACAACTATATTTTGTATAAAATCAACTCCTAACAACCAAAATAAAACATTCAAAATCGATCAACACCTAACCATAATCAATCAAATTCCCGAAATCGAAAAATTCCAACTCGCGCAATGTCAGCGTATAGTGAAATTGAAACAGTAATCAGGATGATATAATCAAACGATGACACGATAACAAACCTTGAAAACTGAAAGGAGATGATGTGATCGAAAGAGGAGAGAGGGGTTGATTCGAAGGGTTTATGCTTTTAACTGTGGCGCCGCCGAATTGATGATTTTGTTAGTGAATCTTAGAAACCCTACTTGAACGTCAACATCATCAACACTCTGCCCAGGTATCTCGCTCCTTCGTCATCACCGCTGGCAGAGTGACCACGACCATCACTCCCCACCATCCATTCCTCATTAATTCTCGGCACACGACTTTGGATCGAATGTTACGACGCTGCTCCAAACCTCCTTTGCGGACTTCGTCTTACTTTTGTTTTGTTTTTTCTTTTTTTAACCTAATTTCATTCCTATCCCTATTTCAATTATTAAAGTAGGGGTATTTTAGGAAGTTCATTGTTTGTTCTTTGATCGTCACTCTATTCTATTATATATATATAGACTAGCGTACTGGTCGTCGTTCCGACGGGGATGCGTCGTCCCGAATGTGCAATCGAACAGGTTAAATACGGGCGGGACTCGAACGATCAATTTTTTGGGCACGTGTGGTCCGTGTGATTTAAAACTTTTAATTCTTAATTTTTAATGGGTCGGGCTGTGCCCTTGTGTTATGTGAAAATTTAAACAGGCCCGTGTGATCTGTGTAAATTTAAATTTTTAATGGGCTGAACTAGGTTCGTGTGTTTCTCTAAAAATTTAAACGGGCTCGTGTGGTCTGTATACGTATAAAATTTTAATTTTTAATGAGCCGGACTGGGTCCGTGTGGTTAAAATCCGATCAAATGAAATTTTCAATAATTAATTTTTAATGTGTCGGGCTGGGCTCATGTGGTTTGTGTAAATTTAAATGGACCCGTGTGGTCTGTATAATTTTAAATTTTAAATTTTTAATGGGTCGGACTGGACCCGTGTGATTTGTATAAGAATAAATTAAAAAACTTAAAAGTAGGGGCAAAATAGATAGTTCATATTTTGAGGTTTCGTTCACCTATTCTGTTATATATATACTAGCTGCGCTCCCGACGTCCCGACGGGAATTGTTTCCGTGTCTCCATTTGATTCACCTAAAAAATTCTAAATATTTTCCACTTATTTTTAATTTTTAATGTTAATTTTTAATATTTTTAATTTTAGATTAATTTTTAATTTTCAATTTTTATTGTTAAAGTTAATTTTAAATATTTTCAATTTTTAAATTTCAAATTTTTATTTAATGGGCCGGTCCGTTATTTTTAATTTTAATGACATATTTATGATTAACGGTGGAGAATGGGGTAGCAATGTAATTTTAGATTTGGTTTTAGATCCGTTTCCTAATCTTTTATAAGAATAGATAATAGATGATTAAATGTGTGAAATCTCATTGTCGTCGTCGGTTAAAGTTGATTTAGACTGTTAACGAACTAATCAGTAAATATGAAGAGATCATTGAGTGCCATAACTGCCAGCCCCACTCTGTTTATATACTCCGTAGGATATATGATCATAAGTGTATCTGTACTTCACTGTGATCAGATTAGGATATATAAATTATTATAGATTTTAGATAGATGCATCTGGAAGACTGGAACTAGCAGATTCATCATGCATGTTGCTGATGGAGAGTAACTGGATTGGAGTATGCTATTAGAAGAACAGGATGCTTACAGGCAATACCTGTTCTAACTAACAATCAACTAACAACAAGAAGGGCCATGTCTGGTCCTTTTCACGAGGGGGGAGGATATAAACAAACAGTATATATTTCAAGAAGCTTACTTTTTTGTTTTTTTTTATCGTGAAAATGAATCGTTCTCGAGACTCCTAATTTGCAATCTCCATCCTTTTCTTTGATATGATCTGCACATCAGAAACAAAATAACAACAAGTCAGATAAAAGCCAAAACTGTGATAATTTATGATTAACATCATTATTGACATTGACATTGAAGAGTTGTTGTTGAGGGGGAGCATGGCGTAATGGATTCACATGGGAAGAGTGACTTGCTGGCAATCAATATACACAAACACTAGATCGAGAATGATATGAACCTATTTATTATTCATCACATTCCCTACCACACCTCTCATCATCCCAACTCCAATAGACGCTTAAGCAGCTCTAAGCCAATAAAACATATCTAATGGTAAAGATACACTCCATCTACTGTACCAAGACTTTCAAACTCTCCTTATATCAGAGGCTCTATTCAGTCAAAAGAAACTTATACACAATATATATGAAAAAGAACAGGGAAATATGACAACATTTGTTCAGCTCTATATATTGATGTACGCAGAGGACGAATGGAGTGTGGAGCAGTTACACTAAACTAGCCGAGGTACTAGATCTATGCTATAACAACAGGTTACCGTGAAAAAACGCCCCATATACATCGTGTGCTAACCTGTATTTAAAATGCAATAAACTCACAATGACTAGAGATTTGCTATTGCAGAATTGGTCATAATATTTTCTCTACAATGGCGCTGCATATTATGTTTTAGTTCTTGTGCGTCGATACCTGGTTTGTCGCAGACATAATCGCCTTTGTTCACCAGTTTGTACTTTTGCAGCAAAATCACTGGTAGTCAGGTTATATGGTGCGTCTCTGTCACCCGAGTATCCCCACGTGTTTACCAAGTTACATGGTTTCCCGCGAATCTCTGCTTCCTGATAGTTTCAAGACTCTTTTTTATAGCCAATTACAGTCGATATCCTCTTGCACCATCCTGCGGAATGAGACACTAAAAACTAACAAGTTTGTTATATGCAGCTTATCTCAGGCCTGCGTTTCATTTCCCCCAATAACCCTGATCCCCGCAAGAGCAAGCTCCATCCTTGAAAACATGGAACTTTTCAGTGTCCCTAACTGAAATCTCCCTTCGGACAATCTTGGTAATAAATTTGATTGTACCATGACAACTTTCACACATATAAAGATTTTTCGTCACCTTTAGAGGTGTGCCAGGCGCAGTGTTTAAGAGGCCATATGCAACAGCTAGTCTTTCACTATGTCCGCAGAAGATATCAGCTTTTGATGCTTCAACCTCATTATGTAGATTAAGTGCCAGCCTATTGGAACTTTCTGCTTGCATCTTCACATAAATTCCCTCCAAAACAGCTCGAATTTCTTTTGCCTGAGGATGAAAGTCGTCGCTGCTAAGAAAAGCTTGGGTTGCACCCTTGACGTCAATCCAGCTACACCCAGGATCGACACCAATTCCTTCTTCACGCATTATATTTCTAAGTCTGGCAACTTTGTCCCATTGTCCATTGTCTGCATACAGATCCCATAAGAGCATATAGTAGCCAATGCTTTTCTTATCCAGCTCAAAAATTTGCCGCGCAGCAACTTCCCCAAGTTCAATATCCCGATAAATTCTGCAAGCATTTAACAAAGCTCCCCAGATGGCAGCATCAGGCTTTACAACCAACTTTTGAATAAACTCGTAAGCCTCTTCTAACTGGCCTGAACGTCCAAGCAGATCTACTACACAAGCATAGTGCTTCAAATTTGGCTTTACGGAAAAGATACTCTCCATGCTGTCATAGCAATCTAAACCTTCAGATACCATCCCCGACCGACTACATGCACATAGCAAGCTGATAAATGTAATTTCATCAGGCAAGACATCCAAATTAATCATTCGTTGAAATAATTCTAAAGCTATAATCCCTTGTCTTTGTTCGGCATACCCTGCCAACAATATATTCCATGAGGCAACATCATTTCCACTAGGATTAAATAGGTTTTGTGCAAGCCCCATTCTTCCACATTTGATGTACATGTCCAATACAGCATTTGATAAGTAACCATCCCACCTCAACTGATTCCTCAAAGAGTTGGCATGTATCTCTTTTCCACTCATCAACACCCCTAGCCTAGTACATGCAGATAATAAAGATATAAATGTAACATCGTTTGGTTTAACAGTGACGACCATTTTTCTAAAGAAACCAAGTGCCTCAAAGCTCCTGTTATTGATATGAAGCCCGAGAATGATAGCAGTCCAAGATATCACATTCTTGTCACGGATCTGGTTAAAGACCTCCAAAGCCTTATTGACATTTCTGCACTTTGAATAAAAATCAACTAATGTGTTGGCCACGATAGGATATAATATAAACCCTGTCCTGACAGCAAACTCATGAAGCTCAACACCCATATCTAAAAATCCTGCGGAGGCACATGCAGAAAGAACACTAGCCAGTGTGATCTCATCAGGGATAACACCCTCTACTTCCATATTTTTGTAGGTATCGATAGCCTTTTGAGACTGTCCACTTTCCTCAAATCCTGAAATCATCGAGGTCCACGAAACCACATCCTTCTGTTCAGCCCTCAAAAACACTTTCTCTGCTTCCACCAAATCGCCAACACCTGCGTACATCTGAATCAGTGAGTTATGCACTGATATCTCAGCCATAAAGCAAGCCTTTATTGCAAAACAATGGATTTCTTTCCCAATTCCATCGTTGCCTACTAATGCACATGCAGATATGACACTTGTCATCGTCCTTATATCTGGACACACAGAAAGCTCTCTCATCAGGAAAAACAGTTCCAGCCCATCTAAGAACTGCCCATTCTCAAAATACCCTGAAATCATCGCATTCCAAGATATCCGATCTCTGATGGGCATTTTATCAAATACCAACCTTGCACTAAAAACATCACCACATTTCATATACATGGTGATCAAAGCATTAACTACATCTACCTCCAACTCTAAGCCATATCTCAAAACATGTACATGAACTTCCTTACCCCTAGCTAAATCCGGTATACCACCACAGGTCCTCAACACACAAGGAAATGTATACACGTCGGGCTTCACACCAGCCCATAACATCCGATGGTACAAACACAGAGCTTCGTCCAAGTATCCCCCTTTAGCATACCCGCCAATCAAAACATTCCAAGAGAAGACATCCCTCTCTTCCATTTTCCCAAACACATACCACGCATCAACTAAATTACCCAATCTGACAAACATACTCAGAAGCGCATTGCCAAGACGGAGACTCAAAAGAGTATTGAATTTGGATATGGACTCATAGACCTTACAAGCTTCAGAAGTAGCTCTCCTGGACTCGCAAAGCCTGACCAAAACAATAAAGGTATCATCTTTTAGAGGATCTTGAACCTCCTCCAATGCTTCTAGAGCTCGTTGGAGGTTGCCGTACAGACAGAGGTGTGTTATTGATGAGTCGGGGTCGGTGGAGCTGCTGGTGCTGGTGGTGGTGGAGAAGGAGAAGGGCGGCTTCTTGAGGAAGGAGGATTGGTGAGGGAAAGTGAGTGACTTGGGTCTGCTGGATATGGAGTAGGATTTAGGGTTTTGAAAGTCCGGGTGGGGTGAGATTGCCGAGGTTTTAGCCAACACCACCATTTTGAGAGGAGATTGATTAGTTTATTTTGTCTCTCTCTTCCAAGGGTTTTAGCGACCCTTCGTCATCGTCAAGACAGGATAATACGATACTCCTAATTTTATTACTCAAAGTTGTGTAATGTAATGCTGCATTTCGTTTAAGAAAAATGCCATGAATATAAACAACATTTAAGCGAAAAAATGATTGTGATCTTTTTTTTTTTATTTAAGAAAATTTATTCGTACGTCGTTCAAGTACAGGACAAGTCTTACTCAAGACAAATATGTATTTACAATGACTTGTAATTGATGCCTCTTGGTAATTAAAATATTGTTGTGAAATAATTGAGTGGATGATATGTTACAAATACGTGTGATGAACATTTATGAATATATGTTATGATCATATGTCATAAATATGACATTATATTGAATAATCTTTGACATTTTGTGTTCCACATTATTAAGTCCTTTTATGATTATTTGTTAGCATGAGACTGTTACCTCTTCACATGCTCTTAAGTTGTATTATGAATAGAGAGATTATGTATCGCCGTATCAAGCAATGTACGAGTCAAGAAAATCAAAATAATATAAATGCTCCCTCCCGCCTCTATCAATAATATAATATAAATACATAAAGTCAAAGCATCGTAAAAATGTATTATAAAGATTAAAGACATTAAAGATGTATTGGATCAAGAAATTGGTTGAACAGAACAATTGGACCAAGAAAGATTTAATCAAGAATCAAATGTAACAATTTTCTGTCAGAAATCGAAAATCAAAGCAACATAAGGAATTGTGATATACTATTTAGCTCGCAACCTCCCAAAATCAACATGTATCAAGAAGGTATATTAGGAGCACATCATGGAGAAGTCGGGAGCCAAGTGCACGTTAAGAACCGGGATTTACTTTATAGATCACTGATGAGTCAATCTGACGAATTATTCGCACTATCAACTATGAATTCTATTAGTTTTTCCAAACATTTGCCGTTATTTCATCCTTTACTTAGTGTTTCAGGTTATTTATCGTAAACTAGAGATTTTGGGGTTCATCGGAAGCAAAACGAGCAATCGTTGATCAATAGAAAGAAATAACGCAAAAACTGGACAATTTGACCTTTGCATCTTGAAAATCTTGCCAAATACAGATCCAATGCATGATTGAGATGAACGATATCTTGTTAGAAAGATGACTCAAATTATACAAATCCTATGTTGGCCTCGAAGATTGATTCAAACATTAAGACGGTTAAAAAGGGCAATAAGTCAGGAGTCGCCGCGAAAAGAAGAAGCTGGACATGCTATGTTGCTCAGAGGATCACGCAAAGGCATTTGAATTTTCCTACGCGGAGTCTTAACCATTTATCTGGAATTCCTTCAGACTTTGTGTAGGAAATTAGTGTAGACTCTGTGTACCGTACCGGGCAGGTTAGACCTTTGGTGCTTTGGAAGCCTCTAGAGCATGAATCGGTGATCTGATCGAGGCGAAACAAGTGCTTTCATCCATTTATTGTCGAACCTGATAGTGAAGGAGCCCATGAACCATTGGTTATACAAACAATCATACTTTCCGAAAGAATAGGCACACACCTAAAAGTCTGTTGCAGACTTGATGAACGTAAATTCAAATGGGACTTGAAGGTGGATCAACACGCTTTGGTCTCATCAAGACGTTAAACTAGACCTTTACGGAAAGTAACACGGACCATAAGTAGTTAGTTTATTTTTTTTATCTTTATCTTTTTATTTTTCAAACTTGTGTGGCTGCTAGGATGATTTTCCTCGCGCAATGCTAGCAATCACGCGGACACATCACGTCAATTCAGAGAAGTTCCTTTACTTCTTTTATTTTATAACTTCACATGTAGGGACTAAGCTCGATTGTAAGCGTGAAGTGGTGTGTACATATGCATGTCAAGTAATTAATCACTTTGCATGTTAATTTAGGATCACTTGCATTGTTTGAATGACTGTCAATGCTACAATCACTCCTCTTGTTAATATGTTGCTATGACTGCCATTATGACTTGTTTGATCTTGAATTGATATTTGAGTAAGCTTGTATGAATGTCAATTCATGCAAATTTTTATCGACGTTATCATGATTAATCACATGTTTTATTAATCTGTGAAGCATGTTTAGAACAGAGTCCAGCAGGCACTGGGCCATTAAATAAAACTTAGACATATTGTTGATTCTAGGTTACTTTGACCTACTCCTTTTGGACTATAGTTATACGTGGTCTTCGTACTCATCCGCCTATCTTATAGTATAATGTCAAATTTTAAGTGTACAGTCCCTTGAATGAGAGAGACAAATTTTTATTCAAAAAAATCAGAAAAGCAAAACAAAAAGATATGAAAAACAATTCTGAAAAAAATGTTGTAAGGGAAAGGGAAGAAAAGTCCAATCAGCAAAAGGAAATATAAGGCCAAAAGCACGTTTTCACACTTAAACTTTACATTGTGTGAATCCATCTATTTAGTGAGTGTGATCGCTACGTTTGCCAATCTGCATATGAATTGAGTCACGAGACGATCCTTGTGTTTTCACAGAATCAATGACTTGTCTATGCAATTTTTGAAAAATGTCTAGCCGAGCTCCGCTTTCTTTGTGGTTCATCACCTAGATTTTGAGATCTGAAAATGAGCATTGCCCCAAGAGCCTGTGGACTAGCCCTACCTAGCATAGGTGAATGGCGGACATGTTTTGTGTAAATAGACTCGGGTTTCGAATGTGTTGTGGAAAAGATGACCAGAACTTGTGATTATCTATTGATGTACATTGATACTGATCTGCAGGAATGCTACAATTTGTATGAGCTATGATAATCTGAAATTATTTGTACGATGAGTTCTTTTAAACGCTTTGGTGACTATGATGATTGGAGTTGTTGCAGTGTTACCAACAGTCATTCGAGCACATTCATTCATGCATTCATGTAGCATAGTTGCATTTGGGATTTGTGAGGAAACTCTCACTAGACTATAACTCGTCCACTAGGGTAGCCTCGGGGTTTAAAAGCTCGAGACATATGCTAAATGCATTAGTGATTCATACGACAGTGAGTTAGGATTTATTTTATTTGTTTCATCATCGCATGAAAGCTAGGGTAAATGCATATGCTACTACGCTAATATGGAACTTATATTCGTTCGGGAGCTAATGAACTTGGTCGCTAAAACGCTGGATGCAGATGATATTTAGCGACCATGTGGACGCTACAATGGCGACCAAGGCATTTAGCGTCCATGTAGTCGCAACTTATTCCCTAATTTTAATAACAGAAACATTTTCGAAAATATAAAGATCAGCGGCCACGTGATTACTAATGAATTAATTAAGCATTTATGAAAAATATGAACATTAGCGACCACGTGATCGCTAAATAATTAATAAAAATATTTTCAAAAATACAAATACTACCAACTTGGTC
>JAWWMW010073931.1:0-13848 GCA_035048345.1 Echeveria elegans | reverse complement strand
CTGCATCCATTGGTGAGAGCTTTTTTATCTTCATCCCTGCTTACAGTTGGTTGAAGATTAATTAAACCCATCAACCAACCGACCATTTCAATTTCACATTTCAAACTAAAGGAACGTAAAATAGAAATTCACCTAAGGCAGGAACCGACTTATCACTGAAATACTTTTCAGGGAAAAGACCTCGAATGTAGCTGATGTTGAATATGGCAATTCGAAGAAGATTCCTTGTCTGACCACACAAAATTCAATACATATCAACATTTTCTCAGGAAAAAAACCGCAATCCAGTTTCTCTAAAAACTTTGAAGGGTTCCATGAGCACATACACAATACCAAATCAAATCTCCATACAATCCACAACACCTCATCTCCACAACATGCTAGGGGTTCATATGAGACAAATCGCAAACACATGCAGCAAACAGCTAATTGAACTACCAGTAATCCACAAATCAAACGTTAGAAGACCTAAATCGACTACAGCTTCTCTCAAATCATCCACGAAAACATCCCTAAACAACATCTACAACTGCATCAGTACAAACGCGATTTACTTAAAACGAAATACGATTTACCAGCAGGAGCGAATCCTGTTCAGTAATCTCCGCTTCCTTCAGTTTCTGCGCCATCATCTGCAACGCAAAATCGAAATAAAAAAAACAGAGTCAAAAACTCAGCATCGTAAGTAGTAAACGGAAGTTGATAGATGAATGATGGATGGATAAACAAAAGCGTGAAGAATCTCTCACCGTGACCGGAGATTTCAATCGACGACGACGGTGGGTTAGACGATTTTAAAATGACTGAAAACGAAAAAAGAGAGAAGTAGCGGGAGCAAGTTGTGACTAGTTGTTGGGGTTTGTACATATATATAGTGGGACGTGACGTTAACGGTGGTTAACTCGGGGTTAAAGTTGACGGCAGTTCAAGCAGCGCTTGTTGCGTGCTAATCTGAGAAGCTCCTAGACGTTGAGGGGTAGAAGGGACATTTTGAAGACATTCTGGTTATGGAGAGAGAATATAACTTGTGCAAGAAGTCTTGTCGTTTTGGATCGAGTGAGATTTGAATTGGGCCTGGCCCGATAAGGCCCAGAGTGAAATTTTGGGACTTCCTTTGCTAAGTTTCTCAAAGTAAAATTTTGTTTTTAAAATTACCTACCATTTGATCGTAGGGAAAATACAAGGGAAAAATGAAATGAAAATTTTAACAAAAATTATTTTTCTTGAAGATTTGAGATAATTTTTTATAATAATTTTTTTATTTTTATTATGTTATTTATTTTATTTATAAAAATGTTGCCTTTAAATAAAATTAGGGTCCGAGATAAAATTTCACCTAGGGGCCGAGCCTCGTACAACTCAAAAACGGGTCTGCACATAAGCAGCCATAATGACTAGTTATAAATTGGGAAACTTGACAAATTTTTTTATATGTGGTTACATGTAGTATACAAATATCTTTAGCTATTCAGTTCAGTTCAGTTTCAGTTCAGTGCAAAAGAACAGACCCTAAGTATATTATCATCAATTGTAACACATGTCTTCCTCAAGCGACATCTCCAGCAAGACTTCATAGCGATAACAACAACTCTATTTTAATTGCAACTTCATGCGTTGCCATGCCAAAAACGAAAATAATGGAAAACATCCATACCCGGATGCGAGATGAATGAAAATCTCCTCCTATGAGAGTAAAAATTTTCAAACAGAAAAATATGATTGAGTCAGAGCTCGAACCCCTTACTTTGAAGAACCATTTTGACTGCCCTTAATCGAAAAACTCAAATTATGATCCAACATCTTTAAAACACTATGTATTCCAAAATCGCCATTCGGGTAGCACATAAAAAACTACTACACATTGTATACAAGCAAAAAAAAAGGTAGCAAAATATTCCATACAAGTATACAACCATCAAGCGTTCAAAAACTCACCCACGTTCAATGGTACCAAATCATCCTCGAGCAAAAGTAGAAGGAATATATGTTCTTTCATCATCTGATGTTACGTGTCGCCGAGTTTCGGTCACTACTCTCTACATCGCTCGCGCTCACTGCTCTCAAGTCAATCCTTCGCCTCGATGCCCTAAAACCAATTTACGAATCATCATTATTTAAAATCATGTCATTTCAATCCTTCGCCTCCATGCCCTACAACCAAGTTTATCCTACAATTACAATTGGGGGAACGCTAATGTCTTTAAAATCGTGTCATTTTATTTCCGTATAAACAACATCTTCTTATGATCCTAACCCCATAACCAAATTATAAACAGGAGCAATAAACATTATTATATAGAGGTTTCTTTTTCTGTGCGACAAGATATATTTATCTCAATTATTTTTTATCTCAATCATTGATTTTGATTAATTCAAATATTAAAATTAAAACTTAACATGTAACGTGTAACATGCAACATATATAAAATCTAATGTAATCGAATAAAATTCGCTGATTTATTTAAATTGAACGATGAAGATTATGTCATTCTATCTTACAAATATTTAAATGTCTTAGTAGAACATTTTCTTTAGTAGAACATAGTTATCAAAGTCGTTTCAAAAGTATATATTCAAGGGGTGCAATCCTTGTTTTGAATCAGTGACCATTAAAAACTGAGATAGCATCACAAAATTCGAGTCATGTTACTTGCTGCTTAATGCTTATAGTTATAGACATAGGGAATGAGGAGTGGGCAAATGAAACGTAGCATCTTTCGCAAAATTGTTTAAAATTGTTCAAAAATATATTAGTTTTGCTAGCCAAAAATTACCCTTCAACTAATTGATATAAATATAATTTTCAACCTTAGCAAAAAAAAAAAAAAAAAACCAGAAATGTTAGCAATTGAAAAACATCAAATTTTCTTCTTTTTTTACTTGTCATTTTTACAAGCAAAATGTAATTTTACAAATTTAAAGAATACCACATATCTAAATACAGGGGTATTGTATTCAGATCCGGCGCTGCAACCGGTCATTTCAGGTGAGAGTAAGAAAATTAGGGTTTTGAAATGTGCCAGTGTTTGTAGTTTGCGCGATGTTGATTTGGTGAAGGTTGCGGAAGCCATGCCGTTGATTAGAGATTTGGATGTTAGTTATCCGGGGAATGACCGGGACGCCATTGGTGTGGTTGGGGGGAGGATTAGGAGAGCTGATTTGAGTGATGTTGGGTTTGAGGAAATGTCGCGTAGGCTACCTGAGTTGATGAGGATTAATGTTTCCGGGAATCATTTTATTTCTGATTCGTGCTATTGTTGCTTTGGCTACTAACTGTAGGATGCTTAGAGACATTGAGGCTGTGAATTGCAGTTTGTTTACGCAGATTGCGATTGCTGAGGTTCTTAGGAAAATTCCTAAATTGGCTTCAGTTGCAGTTAGCGGAATTGACTGGGGATATTAGGAGGCCTGATGATTAAGAACAGTAGTGCGTCATTGTCTGGTCTGCATTTTTTATACCTGTGGGTATCCGATGAATTTGTTTAGCTCATTGGTGGAAGCCAAGCTGCCGTTGAAGCAGCTCACTATATCAATTTGCTTTGGTTTTAGTTTCATTGGGATTTCTGGTTTGGTTTCTCCTTATCAGAGTCGGACATATTTGAACTTTAAAAGGATGGTGTGCCTCACAAATACCCAGCGGGACTCGCAGCCTTGCTTCCTAGTTTGGTTATTGCAGGAAAGGCCGGACGCTTGACATTCTTGGCTACTGTAAAATATTGTTGCTGTATAGAGCATATCTCGATGAAGCACACTGGTCTGGGGAAGGCTGAATTTCGACGGGCGATGGTTCCATTGTAAATCGAAGCATTAGGTGATTGAATTTGCTTCCTGAGAAGTGTGCGGACAGAATACCATCGGCTTGCTCCAATTTGGAAGTAGTTGACTTGAGCGAATGCATAGTGATTACTGCTACTGGGATCGTGGGGGGTGCTCAACTCTTGTAGGGAAATCAGGCATCTTTGTTTGAATCAATTAAGCGTTGATGGAATGATGGATCAGTGGGACACATAAAATTGAGGTTCTGGAGATGAAGGGGGCTCATAGGGATGAGTGATGATCTGTTGGATATGTTGGGCGGTAAGTGTCGTGATTTGTTGTCTCTTGACTTGTCTGGCTGTGAGCATTTGAGCGTTGATTTTGTGAAAACATTTGTGAGGAACTGCACTAAATTGAGACAAATAAAGTTGGATTCGTTCGAGGAAATGAGCTTTATAAACTTGGTGTCTATGATGTTCCAGAGGAGGTCGTTGAGGAAGGCGGTGTTTAGAAATGAAATTAGTAGCACTTTGAGGCTGACTGCTAAGCAAAAGGATGTAGCTTGTGGTGCGCAAGAAAAGCTCGAAGCGTCCATTGAACTTGGCAGTTGCGTCTGGCTGTGGTTCTACGGATGCGACCGATACGGTTGGTGGTAGATCTGGTGGTGTGGTTGATGATGCAGTTATGCCTAGTGGTGATTCTTCAGATGCGAATCAGATTACCGATATTATCGTTGGTTGTTTTGTTAGCGTTGTCGGTAATTCTGGCAGTGTGATTGAAGATGCAGTATCAGATGGGAATCAGATTACTGATACTGTTGTTGTCGTTACTGCAGTTGCAAATGGTGTTACGAATCAGACTTGTTGTTGTCGTTACTTCTGGTGAAAATGCAGTTGCATCTGGTGTTTCAGACCGATACTCTTGTTGTCGCTACTCGCTACTTCCAATTGCATTTGGTGGTGTTGTCGCGTGGTGTGATTGAAGATGCAGTTGGTGATTATTTAGATGTCAGGGGGTTATTGTGTTGCTGCTTGGAAAGAGATGCAGAAAGCTAGAGACAAGAATCAAATTGATAAACCTTTATGATGATAAAGAGAGAATCATTTACGTTGATAAAGAAAGCAAAAGTGAGGTATGTTAATTCTTCACTATTTTATACTATAGTTAAAGTATCCATGTTGTTATAGGTTGCCTTTAAGAGTGATAATGCTGATGAGATGTGCAAATGTTTGATTGAGGCATTACAAGCCTTAAGCAAGACAGTGGACATTGCACCTGCATCCTTTGAGTTTTAACCATTTATGCAACATTGTACTATAAAGTTTCTACAACCACCAAGGATTACAATGTAGTAATACAATGCTGTAAAAATGCTACTACAATCGAGGATGCTAATGACTCTGTAGAGGTTGATTTTATGGGTGAATCAGGCCTTCCTACTGCAGAGGAATGCATTGCGGCTGTTAAGCGTAAGTTGACTATTTTCAGTGAAAGGGCTAGCACATCTTCGATATCTCCTTGGATGAAAAATGTTGATGACTCTTGCACGAAGGTGCGTACTTTTACTATATGCAAGTCTCTTACAAATCCACACAATATCATCAATACGCGAAGAAGAGAGGTTTAAGATTCTCTTATAGAAACTACAGTGAGTGTGTTACTTGACAGCACATCTTCGCATGTGAGCAGGTACTTCACTCACTCTAGTTTCTATTAGAGAATCTTGAACCTTTTTTATTCGCGTATTGATGATGTTGTGTGGATTTGTAAGAGGCTTGCATATAGTAATAGTACGCACCTTCGTGCAAGAGTCATCAACATTCTTCATCCAAGGAGATACCGAAGATGTGCTGGCCCTTTCATTGAGAATAGTCAACTTACGATTAACAGCCGCAATGCATTCCTCTGCAGTAGGAAGAACTGATTCACCCATAAAATCAACCTCTGCAGAGTCATTAGCATTCTCGATTGTAGTAACATTTTTACAACATTGTATGACTACATCGTAATCCTTGGTGTGGTTGTAGAAACTATATAGTACAATGTTGTATAAAATGGGTAAAACTCAAAGGAAGCATGTGCAATGTCATTGCCTTGCTTAATGCTTGTAATGCCTCAACCAAACATGTGCACATCTCATCAGCATTATCACTCTTAAAGACAACTTCTAGCAACATGAATACTTTAACTATATAAAACAGTGAAGAATTAACATACTTCTCTTTTGCTTTTTTTATCAACGTAAATGATTCTTTCTTTATCAGCATAAATGGTTTCAATTTGATTATTGTCTCTTAGTTTCTGCATATCTTTCCAAACAGCCACACAGTAACCCTTTACAATTTAACTATAATGAAATGCATAACCTAAAAATGAACTCAAAATTGTACGGTCGAAAGTTGTGGTGGTCGAAAGTTATGGTGGTGGTCGGAAATTATGCTGGTGATAGTCGGAAGTTGTGGCGGCAAGTTGGAAGTTATGGTGGTGGTCGGAAGTTGTGGTGGGATGAGGTGCAAATGTGTTACGAATGAGTAAAAGAGATGGATTTTTTGAAATGTTTATAAACACCAAAAACTTTTTCTAAGTGAGTTTATAAACTAGACCTAATTCTTGCATAGTTTGTAGAGTTAAAGCATCAATGATGCTAGAGGTTGCGTTTAAAAGTGATGATGCTGATGAAATGCATCATGTGTGGTTGATACATTAGAAGCGTTAAGCAAGGCGGTGTAGTTGTCTCCTGCTTCAATTGAATTTTCACTGTTTTATGGGTCATTGTACTACAAAGTTTGTACAACCACATGAGATTATGAGGTAGTCGTACACTGTTGCCAAAATGTTATAGCAATTGAGGAAGTCATTGACCCTGCCGAGGTTGATTTTCTGGGAGGAAACGAGCCTTCCGACTGCAGAGGAACGCATTGCGGATGTTATGCGCAAGTTGACAGTTCTCAGTGGAAGGGCTAGCAAAGCTTCATTATGTCCTTGGATGAAGAAGCTTGATGATTCTTGCAAGAAAATACATATTATCACTCTATGCAAGGCTCCTCAGTATCCACAAAACAACAACATTATACGAAGAAAGAAGCTTCAGAATTCCATTATGAAAACTATATTGAGCAAGGTAATTGACCGCATTCATGTTGATTCAAAGAAATGTAAATCTACTAGCTGCAGCTCCCCCATACATCCGGTACTCCATATTCTTACTTTGAATCAAGCAAAAAAGCATATTCTCTTTGAATCAAGCAAAAAAGAAAGTTGATGTCGTAGTTGCTGAATTAGTACGAGAAGAGAAAGCAAAGGCTGATGAATGGCAGCGAAAACAAGAGAAAAATTCAGAGAAAAAAAACAAGCTGCTGATGCTGAGAAATAAGCTGCAGCAAGGAAAGCTGTTTTTGAGAAACAAATTAAACAAAGCTGAAGCTGCTGCAACTTCCACTGTTGTCAAAATGCTACAGAAATTGAGGAAGTCATTGACCCGGTACAACTTTGTTTAATTTGTTTCTCAAAAGCAGCGTTCCTTTGTTGCTCAGCAGCTGTAGCAACTTATTTCTCAGCATCAGCAGCTTGTTTTTTTTGTTCTGAATTTTTCTCTTGTTTTCGCTGCAATTCATCAGCCTTTACTTTCTTTTCTCGTACTAATTCAGCAGCTACGACATCAACTTTCTTTTTTGCTTGATTCAAAGTAAGAATATGAAGTATCAGATGTATGGGGGAGCTGCAACTAGTAGATTTACATTTCTTTGAATCGACATGAATGCAGTCAATTACCTTTCTCAATCTAGTTTCCATGAAGGAATCCTGAAGCTTCTTTCTTCGTATAATGTTGTTGTTTTGTGGATACTGAGCCTTGCATAGAGTGATAATATGTATTTTCTTGCAAGAATCATCAAACTTTATCATTCAAGGACATAATGAAGCTTTGCTAGCCCTTCCACTGAGAATTGTCAACTTGCGCATAACATTCGCAATGCGTTCCTCTGCAGTCGGAAGGCTCATTTCCTCCCAGAAAATCAACCTCGGTAGGGTCAATGGCTTCCTCAATTGCTATAGCATTTTCGCAACAATGTACGACTACCTCATAATCCCATGTGGTTGTACAAACTTTGTAGTACAATGCCCAATAAAAAAGTGAAAATTCAATTGAAGCAGGAGAACACTACACCGCCTTGCTTAACGCTTCTAATGCATCAACCACACATGATGCATTTCATTAGCATCATCACTTTTAAACGCAACCTCTAGCATCATTGATGCTTTAACTCTACAAACTATAAACGAATTAGACCTAGTTTATAAACACACACTGAAAAAGTTTTTGATGTTTATAAATATTTCAAAAAAAATCATCCTTTTTACTCATTCGTAACACCTTTCACCTCATCCCACCACAACTTCCGACCACCACCATAACTTCCGACCGATCACCACCATAATTTCTGACCGACCACCACCATAATTTTCGACCGACCATCACAACTTCCGACCGAACAATTTGAGTTCATTTGCTCATTTTTAGATTATGCATTTTATAATTCTTAAATTGTAAATGTGATGGTGAAGGTGAGGCGGCTGGCCGAAAAGTGGTGGCGGTGAGGCGGCCGGCTAATAAGTGATGGTGGAGGCGACCGGCGGTGGTGGCGGTGGTTGTCGGCGATGACGGCGTCGATGATGGTGGGCAGTAGTGGCAGTGGTGGCGGTGCGGCGTTTCGTAGGAAGTGGTGGTGACGGTGAGATGCAGATTGGTTCAATTGAGGAATAAAAATGGTGCTTAAGCGACTAAGGAACATGTGGGCAGCACATGTTCGATTTTCAAATGCAAATATTGCATAAAATTGTGCTTAAGCGAAAGTAAAATATTTTGCAACCCTCGAATGTCACATTGCATGTGTTTTCTTAAAACTACGTGGAAAAGAAAAAATTAGTTTTTCAAATCAGTAGATGTCTGCATACCCATACACTTGCCCAGCTGCGACACTAGTTACTTCCTATTAGAACGATTCTTTCTCCCACAAGATTTCTTCCCCGAACCACTAGCAGCTGATGTTTTAACTCCACTTGTTGCTTTTGAACAACTCGCATCTGAGAATGGTACCGATAAAATAGGAATCAAGAGCCCGTTCTGGAAAAAAATTATATCAGGATTCAATGTATAAATGAATGTGACGTATCGCTATTAAAAAGTATAAATGTGTCCGAACACCTGCAATTGACTTGAAAGAGTCTCCATACACTTTATTAATGATGGCAATGTCATCTGTGATTATGCACGAGCCTTCACAGTCATGATCATAATATAAAGGAATGTCGTCATTGCCCTATACATAACAACCATCAATGTACCCATCACCAATTATGGCATTATCTACACTAATAATTACCTTATGTCCACCACCAACAAATATGAAATACTCAAAATACCCTCAACTTTTTTTATTAATTACAAATCATACCATCAATCAAGTATTACCCAAAATACCCTCAACTTCTATTTATTAATTACAAACCATAACATTAATCAAGTATTGACTATATTTGACTCTATAGTTGACCGAGCTTTGACCATAAATATTTCACATCCGTATTTTGAACACGTATATGATCAACTCTTAACGTATTTGACTGGATATACATTTCACATTCGAGATGACGGGTGACCATATATGACCAAAAATTTTGATCAATTGTTGACCATTTTTGCAAGATAGATTCACATTCGGGACGACGAGTGAGCGTATTTCACCGTATTTTACTAAGTACTAAGAGTTTTGACTGAGTTAATTGGCATTTGGATAACGGGACAAAACTAATATTATCCATTAACCATTTTGTAAATATTCGAGGAGACAAGTCCCGACGGGATGCTGCGGTAATAGATATTATTGGTAGTGATATTGTGCGACCGTAATAGACAAATTTAAAGAAAAATAAAGTGCACTTCAGCTCAAACATTAAAAGAAAATTAGGAAAAAAGTATCCACGTTGCACAATTAGAAACTCAATTTTTTATCTAACGACTGACCCAAAATAATTGTCAATTTCGCACCTCTGTCAAAGAAAATGAATTGAGCATAGATACAGCACAACGACATACCTATCAAATTCGGAACAACAATTAAAGACAACCTGACAGAACAACTCGAATACATTTACCTTAAAATGAGCATTAAAAAACAGTCGAAAATAAAGTTACAACCATTTAGAACATCAAAACAGCCACACTACATCTAACAGCATTCGGTATAAACAAAGTCATCTCCACAGACTTGACTTCTAAGCAAATGAAGTATTCTTGATAGACTTGCGAGCATTGGAGTCAATAAATATACATGCACGTATAAGAAAGGTTCAAAATAAGCGAAAACGTCACAACAACACAAAAGTAGTGCACCAACACAACAAAACAAACTGAGCAGCACAACTCAGAACGTTTGACGTTGAAATAGAGCACCAACAAATCTACAGCGATGCAAAATACGTCAAGGTGGCCACAGATGAAGTCACCTACACAGCAAACAACGTGTCTGCAAATCCAGGCATCGACCGAGCTTTTGCAGCGTAAGGTGGACAAAATACGATACCTGGCAGATCTGCAAATTCATAGCGAAGGCAATAAATCCAAACCGCATTAAGAAAATGACCACAGTTGCCAACAAAGCAAACCAAGTCAAGCCGCAAAACTTTCAGCACAGAACTAACGTGCAAGTGTCTAAAGCAGTTCAGAAAAAGTATAGAACATAACTTTTCAAATAGCAGTAAATCATAAAACCTGTTAGTAAGCCCATACTGAAGGCCACTTATGAAGTCAACTACACAGCAAACAAACTAACGTTAAGCAAGTGTCTAAAGCAGTTCAGAAAAAGTATAGAGCACAACTTTTCAAATAGCAGTAAATCATAAAACTAATGTTTTCCTTGGGAGCAACACTCTGCCTTAAGATTTATTTTCATTTTCTTCCGCTCGAAAGATCTTAAGGTAGGGTAAGGAATTGGGGTATTTTGATTGCAGACGGTGAGGAAATTTAACAAAAAAAAAAACTAACATGACCATTTTTGTGTGCAACAGTTGAAGACTGCAACTCTTATACCATTGTTCTCGTGGCATTGCTAATTGTTGCTCTGGCTACTGTTGACTCTGGCCTCTGCTAATTGCTGGCTTTGTTTCTTCGAAGAAAACCGTGAATTGAGCCTCCACGAACACAACTGCATAAGAGTAAGAACTTTTCTCTTAGTCCCTTGGATTGCTTGAGCTCAAGATTTGTTAACAGTTTCCTTGCTGATAATTTGAAAAGTATGGGCGTTCCTTAATCTGTAGGCTAGCCACAAATTTATCCATGAGCTTTGTAACGGGCTATTTAAGATATCAGTTCACGAATCCTATAAAGAATTCATTTCGACAACTTGAGCCTTCAGAAAGATGTGTTCAAATTACCTCCAGATTTGCAAGCGTAAGTGATTGGTCCTGCCGAACTGAGTGAATGTATCTGATGCGTCGATGCTTTGCTGCTGCTTAATAACATGACCTTTTCGTCGGCCGCATCCCTGGTTCATAGACTTTCCTCGAGAGTCTGCCTCTGCAGCAATAGGTGTGATGACTCATTTATGCTTCAGAAATGAAAAATATGTTGTTCCAGCGGATGTTCTTTTCTTACGCATACAAATAACTCAAAATAAATATTTTCTTGTCTCAAAAGGGCTACAATCTGCAGATTGCAAAACTTGAAATAGATTTATATCCGATGCGACGACAACAGGTTTTGTAATAAAAACAGTACAGCGCAAAGGCAATCCCTACGCGTACAAAAAGAAAATCAGCAATCAATAAACACCGAACATCACTGCAAGACACAATCCATGGCCAGCAAGTCACCAAAACAATTAAAACTGCCAACATAATTTGCAATACAACGAAATACCAATCAAATTGAACAGAATACTAAAACCACCCATTACCTGCAGCAAAATATTAACAACCTTGAAGAACTTTGCATAAGATGTGGCGAAGCAGGAGCTATTTTGGTTATGGGCTTTGGATACTCAAAGAAGAAAACTCAAGTAAACACGTGATTTGGAGCCTTGTATCAATGACCTCAGCAGCAGCCCTATCGGTAGCAACATCATCGTCATTGGATTCTGCAAGTAACTTGCAGTACAGGGATGACCAACTTGTGCTTTTTCAAGGAGCTCGATGTATACTTACTACTTAGCAAGCCAAGAGATTATCTGTATGGCCTGAAAACAATAAGTTTAAAAGAGAGTTAATAACTGTGATTCCACCCAAAACCACTCATAATATCTTACACTCATGATCATGAGGTCAAATGCATCACAAAATAGAAACCTGGTGCCGTGTATTCAAATCCAAATTTGTACTTGAAGAAACCTCAAGGGAGAAATAGTGCACTATTAATATAATCGGATTTCCCAGAAGAGGTGCAGGTGATTCAATCAGTGGCTTCTTTTGCGGAGTGTTCAAGTTCGGAGGACGAAGCTCCGATTTCAGGTTTTTGGACAAATCCAAAAATCCCTAATTCCTGCAATCGCAGATTGTTCTCCTCTTCCTCGATTCTTCGTATGTCTCCAAATCAACTCCATTTGCTTCACGTGCGTCGCCATCGTCGGCCTCTGTGCTCTTGATTTGCGTCTTCCTCACCCGCGTCTCCAACAACGCCAAAATCAAAATAGCTTACTTTTTTGAATTAGGGTTTGTTTCAACTCCGTCAAATCCTCCTTCACCCCGCGCGACGGATCATCTAGGTCTTCTTTCTCCTCTTTAAATTCATCTGACTGCGCCTCTCTCGCCGCCGAATCCAGCTCCGATTTCTCAACACCTTCGACGTCTGGCGGCTGATGATATTGCTCATCAGCGGAGTGTTATCGAGCCAGCGAAGAGAGATGGAAGAGGTAACGTCGTGAGGGAGAAGCGATAGGGATAATTATGAAGTCGGAGCAGATGGAAGAGGTTACTTTTTCTGTCGTTTTTCATTCAACAATCAGTCGACAGAAACGATGGAAAGGCGGGCAGGTTTTTAGCGACGAAAAATGTCATTTAACAACGAAAATTTTGGTTGATGTATGTGTGTTGCGGATGGATAATCTATTATTATGGTAGATACAAGTTATTTAATTATTACTTGCAAACTATTTTATTTGTTCATTGTATCTTAAAAATATAAAAATATTAAATATTAAATTATATTTCTTATTTTTTATGACAATAATATTTAGGCTTATAATAATTATTGATCTGGAAACTAAGAATAATATAAAAAAATTAGCTTCTAATCCAAAATAAAATTTATAAACAGCTCATGATCTTTAATGGTCCATTTGTTTATTGTGTGAATGAAGAACTAATGAATAGTGGGAAGACCTGAATAAGAGAATTTCTAACCACACCCATGGGTGTAACTGCTCTAAGAGCTTGAAAACGTTTGTTTGGGACAATGAAATTGGTTTTTATCACCATCCTTTTGTGAGGATGTGGCAAATATTCTGTCATGCAGGTGACCCGGGCTTGAACCCGCTAACAATGCCATTTTGATATGTTTATTATATATTCCCTCCATCCCATAATAATATTTACGCTTGAATTAGGACACGGAGATTAAGAAAGTCTGAAAAAAATGAATAAAAAGGTAATGATTAAAGAAAGAAAGTGCTTGTATGAAAAAAATAAATGATTTGATTGTTAATAAATGATATATAATTGTAAAAAATAAAATATTGATGGAAGAGGGGATTAACATTTAATGTTAGAAAGCGTAGGGTATATTTTAGGACATCCAAAAGGAGAGGGTAAGAAATATTACCTTTCATGAGAAAGTACCATATATAAGAAATCGTTATAGCAATAAGTGGATAATGCATGTATTAGAAGTTATATGACCATGGGCCAAAAACTGAAAGGTAAAGTAGGAAAAGAACCACGGAGAGGGAACCCAAATGGTCGAATGAATAATGAAAGTAGCTAATGAAGAAAGTGAAGCTAGTCAGGCTAGTGAAATGCAATACATCGGCGTACGACAAAGTACCATGATTCTAACCTGGAACGTAAGCGGGCATAATAAGCCAGCAAGGTAGTTGAGATTAG
>JAWWMW010073911.1:0-13853 GCA_035048345.1 Echeveria elegans | reverse complement strand
AAATCTTTCTGAACCAGCAAATCCTCAATTTGCATTCTCCACCAACTGAAATCCGTGCCATCGAATTTCTCAATTCGGAACTTCCCGTCTTCAGCCATTTTAAATGACAAACGAGATACACGACACACCTGATTTTACGTCAGAAACAATTTCAAGAAAGATATAATACATGACACAAATTAGCAGCACCAAATAATGCACACAAGAAAAAAAATCACAAAAACCCCATTGCAAAAACGAATTGGGCCCACACGGCCCAATTGCACAGCCTGGCCTAACACCAAAACTCTAGCCCACTTTTCACCTCTCTCTACCACTCCCTCTGGCGATGGCAGACGACGGACGGCTTTGGCTTCGGACGACACGGTCTCAATGACTGGTTGCGACGACTCTGCGGCGACTGGCTGCGACGGTCAAAGGCTGCTACTCACACGGTGACTTTCCTGATTTTTTTCTACTGATTCGGATATCTTGTGTGTTACCGTGACTCTTGATACCACTTGTTGGGAATAACACCCTCACGCACGCGGAAATTGGCACACACACAATCACGAAATCAATCCGCAGAAATTAAGCGAACACGAACACAAGAAATTTAACATGGTTCAGTTACCTCTCGTAACCTACGTCCACGGACAAATAGGAGGAATTTTTATTAGCTTTTCAGTCGTACTGATTACATAACCTAGCATTGCATTTATAGTAACAACAACTAGAATTTCTGTCTAGAGTTTTAATTTCACTGGGTTTGGTCCATTGTTTCATGCTTCAACCCAACATTTACTTCCTGTCATAGCCCCTCAATAATTCCTGTGCTAAAAATACATTGTCATGAATCGATCTGCCTTGAACAAAAGCTGATTAATTAGAATCCACTAGCGAACTGATATGTTAGAATCTTAGCAATGATAGGTAATAAAGCACAATTTGGGACGCATTTCCTTCATTTTACTTGCTGACTTCATCTTTGGTATTAACACAACTACACCCCCAAGGATTTCACGGCATCCACAATCTATCTGTTACTATCTGCCCTGTACCAGTGAAATCTGAGCACCATTTCTCAGAGCTAGCGCATATATCCAACCCTCTTAACTGTTTAGCTGACTCCCCTATAAGCTTCCTATAAAAGTTAAAACTTCCTCCTCAATCTCAGCTTGCCAAGTAACAATAGAACTGACTCGGACAATGATCTGAAATGTGACTAGGCATATAACCTCAATGACACATCTTCCATAACTCATAAACCAATTCACATTAACAATAACATGATCAATGCGTGAATATATCAAATCTTCCATTTGTCTATTGGGCCATGTAAAGTGCGTTACCTGTCATTTGGCATTCAAATAAACCAACATTCTCCATCATATTTTGCAGGTCTTGATACTCCTGAATCTGAATGGTGTACACCATTCATTATTGTAGTCACCAGTCATCCTTCTTACATCATCCCGTAACTTCTTTCCTCAATTTGGTTAGACGCACAAATCGCAGTCATCCAACAACATTTAATTAAGGTTTAGTTAAGCTGTTTGAGCTTGAGTGAAATACTTTTTTTTTTTTTATTTCCATTTAAAATAATAAACAAAAATTTCATTAATATTTCATTTTTGCTTGTAATCTGGATCGTTAATTCAAAATCTATATACGACTATGATTTCTTTATGCACTTAGGTCCTTTTCACCTAATCTCCCGTCAAGGGAAAGTGACAGAATTTTTAAAAATGAATTTACATTGAACATCTGGGAAAAAAGGTTTGTGCTGATTTCTTTGATTATTACTCCTTCTGTCCTTTTTTATTCTTCCTACTTTTCTATTTGAATGTCCCCTAAAATTCTTCTTGTTTCTTTTTATGGAAATTAATTCACTCTCGCAATACACTCTCTTTCCTACTTTATTTTTTTCTTACTTACTTTTATCTTATTTTTACTCTCACACTCTCATTATTCCTTATTTATCGTGTCATCAATCCAAACAGGAAGATCATGTCAGGACGGAGGGAGTAAAAGATAACTATACTAAAATAGATGTTACATATCATAAACATCTATCAATGGATTACCTATAACATTTGTTACGCAAATATGTTAAACATACACAAATATGAAATGCCCTTTAAAATTAAACCAAACTCATTCACCAAAATTGTTTAAAATACCCAAAATTTTATGTGTGAAAAATGGGAGGGATAAACCAAAATTTGGGAGGGAAGATGAAATTTTGTGTAAATTTATTCGGTCAATAATTCATTTCCTCACCACTTTACACCACAGCTTCACTCCTCTTCACACCTCTTCAGCCTCGCCAGCTCTTCTCCAATCCTTCGCCGCTTTCACATTTTACAGCAAGCTCCCCTCTCCTCCTCCACAACCTTCCGGTATTATCCTCGTCGACAAGTTCGAAGCCGAAAAAGTCAATAACTGCCTATATCATCTGTAAATTATATTGTCAATTTGAGCATACATAAAAAATATATCGATCACACGGTTTTGTACGTGGTTGCTGTAAAATGTTTAGATGTTAGTATCATTTCACAATTCTTGTGAATCTTATTTAATCTAGTTTTTTTAAATATCTACGTAAGGTTACTTGATCAGAGGTATTTACTGGCTTACAAGCTTCAAGACACTGATTGTGCTTTCCAACAGATGCTAAAGAAATGGCCCCATGCATGTGGAAGTGTGTGGTGATATGCATCTTCTTTTGTTGTTATGGATGGTTACATGGTCCAGACTAATGCTTTGGTACATTATATACATGTTCTAATTATTGTAGACGTTATTGATCAAAGGCATGACAAAGGATGATTTTCTCTTGATTCAAGATTATATCGAGGTTTCAATTTCCTTCAATATTTTTTCGGTTTTCTAAAAGTTCGATTTGACTTAAAAAGTCAATTTCTTCAAGCACTACTACCGAACATTATACTTAGCAAAAGTCTAACATTATTGTTGTCTAAATGTTCGCAATACCTTTGGATATGAGGCTGGAGATGTTCCGTATGGATAAAGGGACAGCCACACGCCCAAAGTGGAATTTATATTGATTGGTGACTTTTAAAAATTCGATATGATTTTTTTTAATAGGTTGTGAGCACATGACAGGTCGGGACCGATCCCAACCCGACAAAAAGTAGAGGTGATTCGACCGGCTCACAATTTCGATATGATTTATTTAATTAAAAAGTATATATAATTAGTAGACATGCATTAATTACAAGTATACAGGAACTTTATATATATATATATAATAAAATAGGATTACTACACAACAAAATAGTCATCACCAAATAGGCATTATCCGTCTTGCCCCTGCACTCCATAAATAATTAACAGACATGCCATCATCATATAGATTTTTCGAATTGCCTCTGGCCTCCATAAAGAATTATCAGGCGTGTCATTTCCGACAGTAGCTTCAAAAATGGATGTGTATCCCGTCTTGCCCCTGCCCTCCATAAATAATTATTAGTCATGTCATCATCAAACATAGATTTTCCAAATTGCCTCTGAGTTCTGACCTCCATAAATAATTACCAGACGTATCATCATCACACTGTAGCTTCAAAAATAATTGCGTATGTCTTTTCTCGCCACATCCCGTCGGAACAACGGGTTCCTACATTTGTATAACATAAATTATGACAGTGAAGTTGTCTTATACTTAGAAGATTTTAGTCATGAGGTAATATATTTATTAGAACAACAGTTTTTGAGACGGCTGGGTTTGGGAATAAATACTGTTATATTTGCTTCAAATTCAGTGAAATCCCCTTTCAGCACTGCATCCCCAAGCTATGTCTTATTATATCACTAATTTGAAGGAACTCCAAAATAATTCAAAACACGAAATTTTGTGACATTAGTAGGTGTCTGGCTAGTTAAATTTATATGGTTCTGCAAAATAACACATTTCATTTTAAAGCAATTTTTTATTCAAGTTGAGCATTTTTTTTCTCTCTCTGCTGAACTTTTCTTCTCCAGCCGCCATCTTCTCGGGGTGGAGGAACCTCCTCCCTTCCGCGGAGGATGATCGGTTACCCTCTATCCCGAGGAACTCCTCTAGTTTGAATTTCCTCCGCTTATTTTCACATGTATTCTCGTTGTTTCTCTAAACGTCATGTTTAAGAGAGTTTTGGTGTCTCTCGAAGCTTTACGCTTCAGGGAGTTTTTGTGTCTCTCGAGGCTTCACGCTTCAGGGAGTTTGTTTATTTTCCTTTTAGTGTTGTGTGCTGCCTTGGTTGAGCTTGGTATTCAACGTGGCAAGCCTTTGTTCTTGTTGTTGTTCTGGGTTTCTTATGTGCCTTCCGGTGGTCAGGCCCCCTCGTGATCCTCTTCTATGCTGTCAGCGGAGGTCTGTCTGCCCTGTGCTTGACGGCTTCTTCTCATTCCGGACTAAGCCACTCTGAAATCGCTTATTGTTGGCGACCAAGGCTGCGGAAAAGCTAGGCTCGACGGCGTTTGTTCTACTTTCCTACCCACTGTCAGGTTCATTAACAATATACATATGCACTCCCTTTTCTGCACTGTCGAAAGGGGTTCAGTGATGCGCCGGGCTCAGTGCAGTGGTCATCCTGCGGAGAAGACTTGCTCTGTGGCAATCTGCGGAAGCATGGTGGGCACTGGAGTTAGTCGTATTTGGGTTTTGAAGCTGTTGATTGGGTGGGTTGTCGGGGTCGGACGGATACTGCCTCGGTGGGTCGTGCTTGCAGTGCTTGGTTCCGTTTCAGGTTGCGGCTGTCGGAGGTGTTGCTCCGGGTTCGTTCGTGCCACACGAGCAGTTGAAAAGTTGTCCAGTTTCTGGCAGTGCAGCGGGCTCGGAGCTGATGACGGTTTCACTCCCTACGTGCAAGCTTTTATGAGGCATTAATGAGGGTGGTGCGGTGGGATATGCAGTTGGCTTTTTTTTAGTTTTATCTGTCTAGGGTTAGCTTTTAAGCCAGACATTTATTGCTTGTTTATTTATTGGATATTGGTGTCCTATGTGACATGTGCTTGAACTGTTTTTAGGTACTAGATATTATTATCTTGTACGAATTTTGTACCCGTATAACTCATTATCAAAAAAAAAAATCATTTTAAAGCAGACAGGGAAAATCGCACAAACTCAGCATAACTTTTCTCAAAATAAATATTGAACCATTGGGTTTATACATTTGTTACTTTCACGGCACATACAAAGAGTTGTTGTCATGCTTGTTTATTTCACTCATTGTCATGTCAAGATATAATATAAATTCGTATCTAGCATAGTATGTATTTTTTAAATAAATTTATAACCTATTTTCTTTTTCTTTTTTAAAATACCTTACTTCTAGAACTATTGATATATTGAATTTTTTTTGTGGTAATTACTACAGTATAATTTCAGTAAAGAACTTTAATTCCGTCAATAAATAACAGACCAAGGGTTTTTGGCAACTGACCATTGAAATATTAATCAAATAAGAGTATTTTTAATATTAATTTCAACAGTATTATCCGATGAATGTCAAGGTTTGTTTTTCAGATACACAACATAATGTTTTTGATACAAGAATTGCTTTAAAAAGAAGTTAATATCTAGTACATAATTTTTATTATAGCAGTGCCTCGATAATTCCAGCAAAAACTCCAATAATACAAACTGAGAATGACTTCTCGAATCAATGCACAATTTCCACGCCGAAGGCGGAAAGAATAAACGATCCCATGAAGGAGAATAAAAACCTCCAACAATATGTGGAAAAATATGGTGGATACAGGAATTGAATCCCTGGCCTCTTGAGGAATACTTTGATTGACTTCTTAACAGATGAGCTACCACCCCATTAACTATACACAATCTAATTTGAATTTAAAATTACATATTTATATAAACTCTTTGTTCCACCTCTCTTTTTTTTGTTCAATATCTGGTTACATTGTTTTTTCAAGGTTTTTGATGGACGACATGGACCTCACTCTTAGATTTGGTCAAATTGCACTTTCGTCCTCTTCCCAAAATGGTCCTAGCGTTGCCGTTTATCGAGTTAATATGCTTAATTGGGCTAATTAATTGAGGAATAAATTAGTACAAGTCAAGTCCATGGAAAGAAGCTCAATAAGAGAAAGAAGGTTATGGATAAATCTAGATATTCATGTGTAACGTCTAAAATTTTATAATAATATAAAATAGAGGAGACAAATATATCTTGTGTGTTTGTTTTTGCAAGTTGCGTACACAATCTCTATTCTTCCTCTGATTCTACGGCAGCGATTTGGTTTGTTGATTTGGTTTTGACGCCGGCTAGGGTCTTGACGACTTGTTCTCGCTTTGACGTTGTTGAGTTTGTTTGACTTCGGCGAGGGTCTTGATGACTTAGTCTCACTTGGACGTTGTGGAGTTTTGTTTTCTCCAATGAGGGTCGCGATGACTTGATCCTGATGAAGGCAAAGTGATGTTTGTGTTTGGCGTCGGTGAATGTCTTGATGACTTGATTTCACTTTGACGTTGTTGAGTTTTGTTTGACGTCGGCGAGGGTCTTGATGACTTAATCCCACCTGGACGTTGTTGACTTTGTGTGATTTGTTGTTGACGTCGGTGAGGGTCTTGGTGATTTGGTCTCACTTGGACGTTGTTGAGTTGTGTTGACGTCGGCGAGGGTCTTTGTGACTTGGTCTCACTTGGACGTTGTTGAGTTGAAGTAGGGCTTCTTCAGAGTTTTAACTTTTGTAGGAGAGTTGACATTGACGGCAGCGGCGTTCTGACGATGACGACGACTCTAAGAGTAATTCCGGCTGCGGTCCTGCGACTCTCTCTCTCCTCGTTCTCCTTCTCTCTTGTGCTCTTCTTCATTTGTGCTTGATATTAGACCCCAAACACTCTATTTATAGAGTTTATGAGCTAAGGTTTTGTGGTAGTGGGCCTTTCTGGTGGGTTGGGCTCCAACTTGCCCAACAAGTTAACTTCTTTTGGGCAGGCCTGAATAATCAAATTAAATTAATTCTAAATTTTGAAATTAATTTAAATAATTATTAAAACATCATTTTAACATTATTGAATTTTTTAATGCCTATAAATTGCTCCCTCATGACCGTGTTGCGCAACATCATTTATCGGTGCTTCGTGCGACGTGGTTACTGAATCATCATGTCGTTGTCCGACTTGATGGTTGACTCAAAATTGTGTGACTGTCAAACTTTGTCATAAGAGCGTCACATTTGTGTGTGCGTCTTTCTGTTGTTATCCAACTTGGCGTAAGATGACTTTCTTGGATCCCAGAACAAAACTTTCAGCTATACAAACTCCAAAAATGAACATTTTCCATCGGGCAAGAAAATCATTTTTTTTCTTCATTTTCTTCATTTTTTTTGTTTCGCCGTTCACAGTTTATACTCTTGCGGACCAGGAGTGTACATTTCATTTTTTTGTTTAAATCCTCTTGCTTAGGAGATTGATTTGCTTTTTATTCTCTTGTTTGGGAGGTTGATTTGCCTTTTTTCCTCTCACTTAGCAGGTTAATTTGCCTTTTATCCACTTGCTTAGGAGGTTGATTTGCCTTTTTCCCTCTCGCTTAAGAGGTTGATTTGCCTTTAATTTTATCATCTTGCTTAGGAGTTTGATTTTTTTTGTGTGGTGGCTGCACTTTTGTCAAGTTGCCTACGTACTTGCGAAGTGATAAGAATTGTTAACTTGCAAGATCAAGCCGACGTAGTTCGTTGATGGGCAGCTTGTGCTCTTGCCCAGGAGCGAGCGTCTTAATTTTAGTTTCTTGATTTCACCCGGTCCCTTCATCATTGAATTGTTGGCTAGCTCTATTTCTCAACGGGTGTGGCTATGCATTTGATGCTTTGGCAATTTCTTGAAGGATTTGCAATCGTGGCATTTTAACGGCCAAAACTTTAAATATTCGAAGTGTTTCGGCCTCTTTGTTGTTTTTCTTTGTTGCACTAATGTTGCGTTTGCCTTTTGATATTTTGATCTTGTGTTGCCCCCGCATTTTCTTCTACGAGGAACAATTTGTGACTGAAGTTTCATTTGTTTTCTTGGCCTTTTTTGAGTTACTACGGTCCACCCTTCAGCATCGTCTGCTTTTTGGTTGTTTTGCGGTGCATCATGCAGAATTGTTGACTTTGGAAAATTTAATGACTTTTGAACCCAAACTTCTACTGGTGTAAGATTGCCAAACTGGATCATTTGGCCCCGTCCTTCATGCGACTTCTGGAGTCGATTGTTGCAAGTTGTTATTGTAATCTGATTTGTTTCTACAATATCATCACCATCTAGCACAATTCTTCATTCTCTAACCAGCTTCATAATAAGCTCTTTTAAAGTTATGCAGTCTTCAATATTGTGACTAATCGTTCTATGATAGCGATAATATTTAGGATAGTTGGTCATGTTGACTTCATCAGGACGCTTTGCTTCTGGCAAGTGGATAATATCTTTCTCCGACAAATCATCTAACATGCTTGACAGATCCGAGTCTGGAAAGGGGTACTTTTTTGCCAGTAGCTCTTTCAATGTGTACTTGTCACGCTTGAAGTCTTTTGTATTGACCTTTTTATGGGAAATGTTGTTAGTTGAGGCAACCATGACTTCTTTAGAGAGACTTTGGGAGGGGCTTTGTCGATTTCTTCACGCTCCATTTCGCGGAATTCTTTTGATGAAGATGTGTTATTATGTTTATGCCCCTTCACTATTATCTTCATGTCGTGAGCACGTGTAGCCAACTCTTGAAAGCTTTTGGGTTTGTTGTCATTGAGGATGTACAACGACTTCTAGTTCATGTCATCGATGCACATTTCTACGACAGAGGTCTTGCTAATGTGGTCTTTGCACTCCAAGCACAATGTTCGCCACCGGTTGATGTAACCAACCACCGGCTCCTCTTCCCATTGCTTCGTGTTTGTCAGTTCACTCATGCTGATGACGCGCCTCGTGCTATAGAACCGATTAAAGAATTTGTCCTCCATCTGCCTCCAGCTGTCGATTGACTCTACATCCAAGTCTGTGTACCAGTCGAATGCAATGCTTTTCAAGGACCGAACGAACTGTTTTACTAACAGATCGCCCTCTGTGCCAGCATTGTTGCATGTCTCCACGAAATGAGCCACATGCTGCTTGGGGTTTCCCCTGCCATCGAATTGCTGGAACTTTGGTGGTTGGTATCCCTGTGGCATGCGCTTGCTGTAAGGCTTGGCGTATCGTGCTCCACCGAACGAGTTATCATTCAATTGGCTTTTGACCATGTTTGCTATCAACACCTCCAGTTGGTTTTCATTGCACGTGACGTTTTCAGCTTTGACGGTATGTGTAGAGGTCATTTTGTCACCATCGTCATCTTCTGGCGTGATTGTTGGAGCGACTTCGTGGACATTTTGTTTGCCGAGGCTGACTATTTCTTTTTGAAGCTCTTCTATATTTTTGTTTCTTTCTTCATTGTCTTTTAAGACTTGTTCGAACATTCTTCTCATTTCCTGCATTTGCTCCTCCATGGTTGAAGCACCCACAGTTAGGACAAAAATTGTGCAGTTGGGTTTGGACACTACTGCCGCCTTTGGAGGCACCACCTTCATATTTGGCGAAGACGTTTTTGTAGCTGGAGTGTCTCCTCTCTGCTTTGTCGTGTTTGAAGCAATGACGGCCGAAGTTGCAGCCATGATGGAGGAGTCAATGTATGTGCGCTGAGCAGACATCTTGTAGAGATGAGAGGTAGAAAGCTTCACGTCGGGTTCACCAAAATTTGTAACATCTAAAATTTTATAATTATATAAAATAGAGGAGACAAATATATCTCGTGCTTTTGTTTTTGCAAGTTACGTATACTGTACAATCTCTATTCTTCCTCTAATTCTACGGCATCGATTTGGTTTGTTGATTTGGTTTTGACGCCAGCGAGGGTCTTGATGACTTGTTCTCGCTTTGACATTTTTGAGTTTGTTTGACGTCAGCGAGGGTCTTGATGACTTAGTCTCACTTGGACGTTGTGGAGTTTTGTTTTCTCCGATGAGGGCCGCGATGACTTGATCCCACTGGAGGCAAAGTGATGTTTGTGTTTGGCGTAGGTGAAGGTCTTGATGACTTGATTTCACTTGGACGTTGTTGAGTTTTGTTTGAAGCCAGCGAGAGTCTTGATGACTTGATCCCACCTGGACGTTGTTGACTTTGTGTGATTTGTTGTTGTCGTCGGTGAGGGTCTTGGTGACTTGGTCTGACTTGGACGTTGTTGAGTTGTGTTGACGTCGGTGAGGGTCTTTGTGACTTGGTCTCACTTGGACGTTGTTGAGTTGAAGTAGGGCTTCTTCAGAGCTCTAACTTTTATAGGAGAGTTGACATTGACGACGACGACATTCTGACGATGACGGCGGCTCTGAGAGTAATTCCGGCGGCGGTCCAGTGATGGTCTGGCGGTGGTCTTGCGGCTCTCTCTCCTCATTCTCCTTCTCTCTTGTGCTCCTCTTCGATTGTGCAACTCTTCAATTGTGCTTGATATGAGACCCCAAACACTATATTTATAGAGTTTATGAGCTAGTGTTCTATGGTAATGGGCCTTTTTAGTGGATTGGGCTCCAACTTGCCCAACAAGTTAACTTCTTTTTGGCCAGCCCAAATAATCAAATTAAATTAATTCTAAAATTCAAAATTAATTTAAATAATTATTAAAATATTCTTTTAACATTATTGAAATTTTTAATGTCTACATCATGGAATTGACTAGCTAGGAGATATTTTAGTAGAATACTCTAGATTAGCAATCGTAGTCATTTGATCAAATTAATCCTAGTCATCCATTGAGCACGTAGACTAGTATAAATAGGGGTGTAGTAGAGTTGTTTAGTCACAAGAGTTTAAAAATAATTAGTGAGGTTAAAGTGTGAGTGAGTATATTTTGTAACATTTTCTCCACCATATAATAAAAATCTCCATTTTGTACGCGCTCCGCAACGGTGATCTTAGAAGGAGCACGGGAGCACCGCTTGAGGAGGCAATCGAGGAATACTGTCGGGGGACTGTGAAGTAACATTGATCTGGGGACCAAAGGTACGCTCTAAACTTAGCTTAAATAATGGATAATTTTAATAGTATGGTTTGATCGATTGAATAACTTAACGAGTACAACTGTCAAGATTGAAAAACTTGCATGATATTTTATTTAAAAATGCATAATTTATGGGAGATGGTTGATGGTAGTCAAATCTACACACCTAAATGGATAATAAGTCATATGATACATGGAATGTAAAAGCAAATGTAGCTTTGTATATTCTAATGACGAGTATGGAGAAGAACTTGCGTGCAAGAATTGCACACGTGGAGACACCAAAGAAAGCATAGGACATTCGGGCGTCACTATTCTCCAACAAAAGTACGGCTAGACTTCAACTGCTAGAAAATAAGTTGATGAACACATTACTCAAGGTAAGCTTTTTACCAAAGAATATTTTCTTAAGGTAAAGAATTTGTGTTGCGAGATAGAAGAAATAATCGATGAAGCTAAATTTGGAGATGGACGTATAAGAAGAATAATTATAAATGGATTAAACCAGAGTATAATAGCTTTATCGCGACAATCCAAGGATGGCAAAACCAACCATCGTTGGTAGAGCTTGAAAATCTATTGGTGGATTAAGAAGCTCTATCGCAGCATATGTCAAAGGTGACAATCAAGTCAGAAACAGAAGAAGCTCTCTTCGCTATCAAGAGACCAAGTCAAAATTTCAAAAAGCTTGACCACGATAGGAAACACAATAGAAGAAAGTCCAACTGTTGAGGGCACAAAACAAATAGTGAAGATGATGAAGACTCGGATAAGGTGGATCATCGTCAACATCGATATCCAAAATTTGGGGGCATGCTTCATTTGCGACCGGAAAGGACATTACCTACGAGACCGTAAGTTTCTCAAGAAGATTCAAAGCAACTTTGTGAAGATAGAGTACAAAGACGATCCAAGTTAAGAAGAATGAGATTTTGAGGCAACCTATACAGTCGAGGAAGTTGCTTCAAAAGAGGATGAGCGGGATTTTGAAGTAACCATTGCAGTTGAAGAAGACATGGCATAAGAAGAAGACTGTGATCTCTTAGGACAAAATGATGAACTATATATGGATTGAAGACCTGGAAACAAAGGATAGCCTGGAGTGAGCAGCAAACACAGTGACTGCGAAAACAATTTGTGATGAACATGAGGATATATGAAGACAGTAAATGAAGGTCATGTGATTGTGAATGAGGAGAATGATGTATTCATACTGATCAGCGAAGAAAAGATTGAGTTGGTGGCTACACAAACAGGGGTGCATAATTGGTTGGTTGATGCATGCATGATCAAATAGAGATGTGACAGTGAGATGCATACACCACATGGAGTTCAGACGCAGAGGGAGCCGAATGAGGTAATTCAAACAAAGGTACTAGAAAATACTAGCAAAGGTTCTGAAAAGGAAACATCAAAGCTTATAAATGAGACGGTAGGTGATCAAAATGATGGAGGGGATTTGGAAAGGTCCAAGAAGATCGAAAACCGCTTCAACATGAGACAAAATTATTCAACACTGTTAAAGGACCAAGGAAGGTTGTTCTAGGAGAAATGTTATATTCAAGTTGCGCATGACAAGTTTGATGTTGGCTCCAACATCAATAGACCTTCAGACAAAGAAGAACAATTAGGCATTGAGGGAGAGTATTGAGTTACAATGTCTAATTGGGCCAATTAATTAAAGAATAAATTAGTACAACCTCAAGTCCATGAAAAGATGCCCAAAAAAGAGAAAGAAGGTTATGGATAAATCTAGATACTTATGGAAGTGACAAGTTAGGAGATATTTTATTAGAATACTCTAGATTGGGTAATTGTAGCCATTTAATCAAATTAATCTTAGTCATTCATTGAGTAGCTACACTATTATAAATAGGGGTATAGTAGAAGTGTTTAGTCACTTGAGTTTAGAAAGAGTGAGTGTCGTTAAGGTGTGAATGAGTCCATCTTGTAAAAATTTCTCTTCCAAATAATAAACTCATCATTTTCTACGTTGCGCAACACAACATCGTTGACCAACCACCTCCTACACCACCACCGTCGGTCGGTGCACAAGTAACAGCGGTGCAAGATCAACAACCACCAAATTTGGTCAACCCTAGACAACATGGTCAACGATAGTCAATGGATACTGTTGCTCGATGGTCCTATCCTAGACCATTCAGTGTTGGGGCATTGGTGTATTTTAGACGTGCTAGGGGACGACGTTGGCCTTATATTACTCCAACACAAGGAAAAATATTGTTTGCACTGCCTTATCCTTGAGAGAAAGACCTATGTGCGAAGGTACATTCGCTCGAGGAACTTGCGAGAATAGGAATATTTACTGTTTTCAGTAACTTGAAGTGCAAGCATTGCGATAAGAGTTCTCGACTCTTTTTTTAAATACTAGAGAGAAATTTAACAAGATTCAAACTTACTTGGTGAATAAATGCATTGAGATGAACGAAAGAGCTCCGGCCATATGGACGAATCCTATCTTACCTCGGTGTGACGTTTATGGCAAAGAGAACAGTCTGAAACTGATTGTTCCAGAAAGGAATAGGAAACTCGATTGGCTATTTTAGTTTCTTGGAGAAATGCTTGGATGTTATTGCTCATTGGAGCAACTTAAGTAATTTTGCAAGCATACTGACGTGCAGTATCGTGGTGTCACGAAACAATGTCAAAAGAAATTTGTAAAAACTAGGGTGACCTAGTGTCAAACCCAAAGGAACGGTTGAAACTCAGTAAAATCAACTATTTATACTCTAAACAGTTCTAACAATTTGGGGGTTGTAAAAGAGTTGGTTTGGTAACGAGTGACGTAAACAAATAATTAAAAGTATGATGACAAGGGGACGACTT
>JAWWMW010073891.1:0-13855 GCA_035048345.1 Echeveria elegans | reverse complement strand
TAACTTTTGGAGAAGGATGGCATAACAATCACCATGCATTCCAGTACTCGGCGAGACAAGGGTTAGAGTGGTGGCAAGTGGACATGACTTGGGGTGTTATTAGATTGCTGGAAGCCCTAGGATTGGCTACTGGTGTTAAGGTGCCTACTGAGGCTCAAATGAAGATGATGGCTTGGACAAGTTGAATCCCTCCAACATTATTAATAAATGAGAACATGACTATGTGTGCAAGCTTTAATGAATAATAGTGGCTTTCCTCTATTGATATAGACATATGCTACGTACGTACGATCATCAGTATTTATTTTATATTGGATAAGCAAGCTTCAAATATGTGTGTCCTATAGGACATGGTGCAAGTTCTGGATCAGCTGCGTCCTTTGATTTCCTTTGAATGACTAAAACTATAATGAATTTCTTGTTGACAATTGTGACCTTTCCTTATGATTGCGAAAATGGGAACTCAATTAATTTGATGATCCAGAAACTGCTGAATTACTAAGGATTCAGAATTAGAGCAAAGGATCAGTCAGTTGTATTTTTTTGATGTCACTTCAAAACAACATCGTTTTGACTAAATCGATTATGAAATGATGTGTTGGCATGCCTAAAGCCCTAAACCATTTACGAGTTGTTGTTTTTTCAAAACTGTAAATGCATGTCTTAGTATAAATTAGTTGGAATATAGTATAAATTAGTTTTGAAGACAGCTCAATCGTCACTTGTTTGTATCAGTCGTTTTGATCTGGAGCAGCATTTTTTATATTATTTTAGCCTCCGTTTGATTGCGGAGAAAAAGTAGAGGAAAGAAAAAAATTGAATGAAAATAAAATGTGTGTTTGGTTGTAAGGAAAAAAAATGAAAAATAAGCAAAATGAGGTCAAATTTTCCTTACAACTTTTCATGAGAAAATTATTTTTCTTTAAATTTTCTCTTCTTCACTTTTTTCTGCAACCAAACGGAGCCAATTAATACTGAGGAAAGGCCAAAGAAGCTTTTTACGTAGATGATTCAAGTCGTTACACTCTTTGCACAATGACATTCATGAGCGGATAAGGATAAGGCGGAGCAAATGGGAATTTTCCGTTTTTTCGTTTTCCGTTTCCCGAACAGAAAAATGATTTTTCGTTTTTCGTTAATATTTTACTGTTTCCCGTGAAAAACGGGAAAATGGAAAAATTCTCGTTTTTCCCGTTTTCCAATTATAAAAAAATTTCTAATACATATAACACGTTTTATTTATTTTATTTTCATTCATGTTTTATTACAAATACATAAAACAAGAGAAAATAAGACATTTTGTGACAAAACGGGAAATACTCAGTTATTACAAATACATAATACAAATAACATTAACATCCCTAATACATATAACATCCATGATTAAAATATAATTAAATACTAATTTATTTAATAAAATTTAAAATATGAATAATTAAATATATAGTAAATATAAATATGGGAAAATGGGAATTTACTGATCTTTGGAAATAATCCCGTTTACCGTTTCTATTTTACCGATTTACCAACGAAAAAATTTCTTTTTCCCTGTTTTCCCTTTCTTCGGTAAACGGTAAAACGGAACGGAAAAAATGGGAAAATGGGAAATTACCGTACTTTACTCTCCCCTAGATAGGGATTATCTGGAGATTCAATACTCATTTTTGCAATATTCCACGCGTCTTGAAGTACTCGACGGACTGCTCGTAGATCTCTTCAATCCCATACTTGAAGCTGAACCTTCTCCGATGAGTTTTTGAGAAGAGATGATCAGCTTGGATTTAGAAGGGAAGTCTCCAAACCTGCAAAAGAAAAAGTTGAAAGTCTCATGAACATTTGAATCCGAAATCTGAAATGAATGAATAAACAGGAGTTCCGATTAAATGTGTACTATGTTGGGATCTTTTTTTATTATTATAATTTTTCAAAAGATTGGAATCAATGTATACAGCTTGGTATACAACAAGAAAATTTAGCCCAAAATAATGATCAATGTATGTCAATGACAAAATGAAAAGCGATCATCGATCAAAATTGCTTTCATAAACCCAATAAATAACTAATAAATAATAATAAACAATAATAAAATACAAACAATCTAACGACGAAATGATAGATGCTCAAATAAAAGACTCTCATCCACCACAGAATTGCGCCGCAGTTTAGGGGAGAAATTGTAACCGGGTTCCACGTTAGGAGTAGCTACCACGTTGTCACTAAAGTTATTTTTTTAATTATATTATCAATTTATATTTACTTATATTTATTTTTCTTAAATATATAATAACATTAGCGGCCACGTGGTCGCTAAAAATTATTTTCAATAAAAATTGAATTACGATTAGCGTCCACCTGGTCGCTAATAGTTAAAAATTGGAACTCAAATAATGTCCACATGGTCGCTAAGCTGTATCTAAATTTCCGAGTTTTTGCTCATTTTGACCCTTTCAATATCTAAATTAGTCTTCAAGCCCAGCATATGAATCCTAGCATTTTGAAGCACCTCTACGGCAGATTTTAATTTCCCTTCATCAGATCAACGATGCATATTCTAGAAGCATTCTAATGTGTTGAGTAACATGCTTTTAATTCATCTTTTACAAGCATTCTAATGCGTGCTTCGAATTCTTCTAAAAGATGCGTCGTTGATCCGATAAAGACGAAATAAAATTTGTCGTAAAGGTGCTTCAAAATACCACGATTCATATGTTGGGCCCAAAGAATGATTCAGATATTAAATAGCATAAATTGAGCAAAAACAAGAAAAATCAGATGAACACATAGCGACCACGTGGTCCCTAATTAACGACTACGTGGTCGTGAACTTTTTAATTTATAATAAATTATATTATATTAGCTACCACATGGTCACAATATTTATTATTTTAATAAATTAAAATAGATTAGCGATCACGTGGTCTCTTACATTTCATACAAAATCAAAGTCAAAAATTTTGGTGTTGATTTTCTATAAACATTAGCGACCACGTGGTCGCCAAGTCTATATTTTTATTTATTTTTTAAAAATATTATATTGATTTTTAAATATTATATTGATTTTTTAAAAAGAGAATAATTTAGCGACTACGTGTCCGCTACATTTGCTTCAACAGATACAGTAAGTGACCACGTGGTCGATAAATATATTATTTTTTAATTATTTTTAAAAAATGATATTGATTTTGAATTATTTTTAAAAATATATGTCAGAATATGCGCATTTGCGACCACGTGGTTGCTACATTTGCTTCCACCAACATAGTTAGCGACCACGTGGTCACTAAATGTATTATTTTTTTATTTTTTTCGATGGGTGGATACATGTAGTACAAGTACATAAACTCCAATTAACGCGCGAGCCTTCGGCATCACCACCAATACTGGCTTCATCTCAATCGACAACTTCATTGCAGTAGCGCAACTTCATGTAATAGACAACTGCCACGCCGACGACGGTTAGAATAGACAACCTCCACGCATGGATGCGAGAGAAATGAAAGGCACCTAAATGGGCACAAAACCCATTAGGTAAATATGGTGGAGGCAGAGTTTGAATCCTTGACCTCTGAGGAGTTTGTCTGACTCCTCAACCAATGGGCCACCACCCCATTGGTCGACAACAACCTGTTTAAAAACTAAAATGTCACCACTTAAAGACAAGCCTAAAATTAGCATTAAACTAAAATCCAAATCATTTTTTGATCAAAAAAATTCCATATCACCGCACTAACAAAGTCTAAACTAAAGCCCCCTTACTGTAATTTTCATTTTTGTCCTGCAGTGCAAGTTGGGTCACGTGAGGAAAAGAAAATTTAAAGAAAAATAATTTTCTCATGAGAAAGTTATAAGAAAAAATTGATCTCATTTCGCATATTTTTTTCATTTTTTTCATACAACCAAACACATTTTATTTTCACTCAAATTTTTAAAAAATTTTCTTCTCCTTTTCCCGCAACGAAACCTTAAGCTTTATTTACCGAAAAATGTCACTGGCGGCAATACGCGGGCACCAGTTTTTGTATGGAAGAGGAAGGTTTAATCGGGACGAATATATTATATGAGGATGAAAGAATTCTGATTTGTATTAATTGAACGATTGCGATTGATAACTTATAATTTCTATCCAATTTTAATTTTAAAAATATTTTAATTTCAACTATTAATTTAGTCAAAATCAACTATTAAACCTCGTACCCTAGTTAAATTAGCGGCGTCCAAAAAACCTTTCCCATGTTATGTTAGTTGTCGACAAACCATTGGTTTACACTTTTGACACGTGGCAACCCAGGAGTGTGGACTATCTATGTTTCTGAACGGGGCCGCCTAAATAAGTTGAAAAGTATTTCTTTTTAAAACGTGTTTTAATATAATTTTTATTTATTAATCTATATACTCATTCTGTCCTATATTATAGTTTCGCTTTTCTTTTTTGACATCTCAAAATATATATTTCATTTCCATAAATAAAATATTTTCTACCCTCACAAACACATTTTCATTTCAATATATTTACTTTTTATTTTTTATCTTACCTAATTTTATCTCACGTGCCTTACTTTTTTAAAAATTTGTGTCAAACAATAAATGAAAACTATATACCGGGAAGGAGGGATTAAATTATATAAGGATTCAGATCCAGTGTTGCGATGCGACTAGCAGCATCGGAATTGCTTCCCATTTTCGGCACTCTTCGGCTCAGAATCTGAATTTTATGTAAACTAGAAAATTGTAGCTCTTTGAATCAGCTTTCCAGCGATATATAGAACGTTTTCAACAAGCTCCCTAAGCAGCTAAGGTCTAATATGTTTTGTTCGGTGCTGTTTAAAACTGAACCGCACCTTATATCCTGTTTTGGCACTCTTCGGCTCACAATCTGAATTCGATTCAAACTAGAAAATTGTAGCTGTTTTAAGTCGAATTCAGATTCTGAACCGAATGGTGCCGAAAATGAAGTTCCGATGCTGCGTTGCTGCTAGCCGCACCGGATCAGGATCGATTATAGAATGGGTTCATGACCGCCTAATCAAATAGGTATTTCTAATTTTACCTCTACCCTCTTATTTAATTTACAAGTCATGTCAAACAAGCACATATCTAAAACGTTCTTTATCCTATATCGCTTATACTACTTCACAAACTTGAAAATCTACTCTATATAAATCAGGTCCACACATTCAAGTCTCTCACGCAATTTTGTAATGCTTGCATAACGAACTATTATTTGACCGGTTCGATATTGCGCATTCGGGATGACGGGTGAAAAATGCAAACGGAAGAAATGATGATGTCGATTGTCGATATGGTGGCGAAGCCTTACTTGTGCTACATTGTCAGCATGGGCAAATCTATTTTGAGGCTTATCAGGCTTCAGCCCGGTAAGTTTTGGTCCAATTTTTTATTTTTTCGCATTCCATTCTCATCCCCTACCTCCTAGACTCATACTCGTTCATTTCCGACTCTGACCTGTCCCTCAATTTGCCTGCAGCGGTTCCATTGCTAGGCTTAAACCCTAATTGCTCGAAAACACAAACACTTTCGCCTCCTTTATGTTTCCTTTTCGCTCTACGATTTTAGGGTTTTTGTCACTCTTCGCTCCAACCTCCGTCCTTGTTTTCTAAGATTCTGAGGTAGATTGATGAAGCACTTTTATTTGCATATTCCGCATCAATTTTCGCCAACCAATCAGTGTTGAGATTTGTGTATAATTGAGATTTTAATTCATTGTACTTTTGTTAAGATTGCACTTGTGAAGTTTTATATCCCACATCGCTAAAGTTGAAGGTTAATGTCTAGTATATATTGGGTTCCACCAGGCTTGTGAGTTGAATGAGGGTGAAAACCGAAATATGCTAGTATTTCACATCGTATCAGAGCCGAAGGCACACGATCTAGGCCGAGTACGTGACGCAAGGGACGCGCCGAGTGCAAGATGGGACGCCCATTTGTTGGCGGGATCACGTCCCACTTCCCAAGTGAGGAGGAGTGTTAAGAATGCACTTGTGAAGTCTTATATCCCACATCGCTAAAGTTGAAGGTTAATGCCAAGTATATCTTGGGTTCCACCGCCACAACTCACAAGCCTTGACTTTTGTTTATGATTTTGTTTCAATTGTTGGCAATTAAAGGTGCGCTATTTTTGTATGTTGTAAATTTTGTGTGATGGATATAATGGCTGACAAGCAGCCTCTTGTGATGAACCATTTGAACACGGTGCTCGAAGTTATTTTGAAAAAGAGGAAGAATAATGAGGAATGGACTTTAGCTAAAAAGCAGGCGTTGGAGCTTCGCCAGAAGAGAAGAGTAAGAACAAAATGGCCAAGAAAAATCACCGGTTTATAATTGAATATATGCAAAAGGTATGGTGCATGGTGGTTTTGCCTATGTGTCAGTTTTTCAATGTTTTGGACTGTGTTGTAATTATAATTGGAATTTTGGGTAATGCAGGAGAGGGATTTGGTTAGATTTAAAAAAGAGTTGCTATATCGCAAGAAAAAAATATAGTGTTCATCATGAGGTCAGGCTGTTATTTGTCATCCGAATGAAGGTGTAAGTTGATTTATTTTGGCACTTCATTCTCTTAAAATTTTGTTGTTAAGTATTCTCTCTGTCCTCTTTTGTTCTTCATGTTTTCCTTTTTGAGCGTCCCCTTATGTTCTTCTTATTTCCTTTTATAGTATTTATTTTTCATCTTTTTCTCTCACAATACATTCTCTTTCTTACTTTATTACTATTCATTTTCCTACTTTTACATTATTCTATCACTCACATAATCATTTTTTTCTCTCAATACACTTTCTTTCTTACTTTCTTACTATTCATTTTCCTAATTTTACATTATTTTTTCACTCACACAATTATTTTTTTCTCTCAATACACTATCTTTCCTACTTTATTACTATTCACTTTCTACTTTTATACTATTCACTCGCTCACACAACATTACAATCTTAATATTTGTGCCAAACTATCAATTCAGGACGGAGGGAGTATAATAGTATAAGCTAGGCACTGGAGGACAATTCCATTGAGATACAATATGGGGTTTGGCAGCACGTTTGTCAATTTGCATATTGACTTAGAAGTTCCGTTTTTAATCTACGTTGTTAGTTTGTGCGAATGTCGATTTACATACTTGCACTAGAGCCCTCAAGCTATGAAAACTGATCAAGATGTATTAAGCATTTGTTTGTGTCATTAGCATCATATACAAATTGACCACCTGTACTTATTTTTGTTTGTCTTAAAAAAAAAATCATCTGCTGCTGCTTTGAATGTAAGCCTAACGCACTGCACCCAAAGACAGAAGATATCCCAACATCTTCATTTTAGAAAGGTTCGTTGCAGTCCAGCTATATTTAAATTCCTGAATTCGCTTTTGATTATCACTTCATTTATATAAAATAAAGCCAGAGAATAATAAATTATTTGAGACTGAGTGACTTGACAGAGGATAACAAAGACAACATGCCAAGTTGAATATATAAACTTTCCATCACCATCGATGGATCGCTTTATTCCATATTCTCATATACAAAGTTCTGTTAAACCAGGTTACTAAAACAAAAGAGTAATTTTAGTAATACAAAAAATAAAATAAAAGTTGGAGATCAGTTAATAATTTGAGCTTAGAACTAGATATTTGTATACATTCATAAGTGTAAAGTTTGAAAGCAATGTGTGTGGAATGGATGAAAGGAGTCGCTGGAAACGTAGATGGGTTGAATGACACAATCATATGTGGCTGATCATGTGCGACATGCAGGATGGTCCACGACATTTAATACAACAACAAAAATAAAAGTCCGTGGAATCTACACCTTAATTAATTCAATTTACACCAAACACATCTTTATGCCTTCTGCGCTGATCAATCTTTATCAAAAAGTGACAAGCTTCTCCTATACATCCATTAAAATGCTTAGTTTTAAGTAGCCGCGCTTGCCAATATGAATGTGATCAAGTGATTTGAATACTTGTCTTGAAATATCAAGGCTATGATTCAGTTTTCATCAATTAATATGATTTCTTTTCATTCAATTGCGGAATGATGTTTAGTTGTCCAATTCTAATGTGTATTTGGTTATTCATTCTCTTGCAGATGAAAGTCTGTTGATTGGACATGACTATACTAATGATTAAGTCAAGATGTTGAACAGTTATTTGATGTAAACTCAAGATTGATATCATTATTATTTGATGACACTGTATTACGTATTTAAAAAATGTTATACCGATCCAACCCAATGTAAAAAAAAAAACCTACCAGCTCTAGAGCTGCAAGTTATTATTGTGTAAGGTATTCAGCCGTCATTGCTTAGGATTGTATTAACTCTCACTTAATTAATACTCCGTATATTTAATTGCAGGATTAGGTTAATAAAGTATAATCATGTCGACATCACTAATGATTATGGAGATCCAGATTTTTATATCACTCTCAGTTTAGTGGGCCACGGGCCCCTTTCCATAGCCAACCCAGAGTCATTCAGATCCAGATAATCAAAGTGCACAATGTCACAAGGATACTTATCAATTTATAACATTGTATATAAATATTAAATTCGATTCATTTGGGAAGGTGGGGATGTAGCTCAAATGGTAGAGCGCTCGCTTTGCATGCGAGAGGTACAGGGTTCGATCCCCTGCATCTCCATGACTTTTTTTTTTGATTTTTTGCAAATAAAATACTACATCTTTTTTATCTGAAGAAAGAACAAGACCATACGCTATGTCGTAATTTTTTTTTTTTTTGTCTTTGATATCTGCTGTCTTTCTAGTTTTCGATGTCTGTCAGTTGGCACCTCTCTCAAAACTAGAATGCGAGTCCTATTTACCCATTAGTGACTGAGTCTCAAGTCTCAATCAAGGTGGCGAGAAACTGACTCAACATTTTGTAGTCACATAGACCCACAACAAGGCAATGAGGTCCCAAGTGTACAGTGACAAAGATTAACTTTTAAAAATGTCGACGAGGCTGATGTGAGACCTGAGAAGTCCATACATACAAATTGATCAGAACATTCCACCACACGAAGTTGCGAGAGAAAACTACAGAGACACCTGAACAAATTTGGAATCAGGCATTTTCCAACGTATAGAAGTAACAACTCTGGAATGATAAATTTAACAACCGAAACTTGACAGTTCGATATGCTTTATGGAGAGTTCGTAACAAACGAAACAGTAGTGGTATACATTTAGATCACACTGTCATACCTGCGTCAACCTTCAGTAGCTAGTAGCAGCACGATTTACATCATGGGTGGGAATATACGCGAATGGGTAGACAGAACGGCTTCTTGCACAAATTTTTCCTTATTATTTGGATCAGGAATCCACTTAATCTCACTCATATTAGGAGTCTCGACAAACAGCATGGTGAATTCTCCAATCTTCTCCGCTTTACCTTTCTTCCCCGACCGTAGCACCAAATGTGTCCTGTGATATGAGAATATCCCACTAGTCAAACGAATAATGTCTCCGCAGTCAAAAGCGTCACATTCTTCTCCCCAAAGCAAAAAATGGACTGCGGCAGTCTCATCCGCAACTAGAGCGAAACATATCTTATTTTGACCTTCAAGCGCAGGTCTTGCTTTCTCCAATATAATGAACTTGGTGTTGATGTTATTTTGTGGTGCTGGAACTATGTCTTTGATTTGCACCATGTCTGTCATCCCCGTCGCCATTCTAACCACAATCTGTCATAGAATTTTTTTTTTCAAAACATAAGTAAGATACAAACCGGATTCAGCGCCAAAGCGTCTCTCATGCATTTTTACAAACGCATGGTGTGCAAAAACAAAAGCAGGCTAGCTATATAAAAAAAGGTGGTAGCAAACCCTAACAATGTCAGATGTGAATGGTTTCACGCAATGGAGCGATTCACAAACAAAAATAATAAGCAAGAAGATAAAACAGCGGTAGCCTTGGAGTATATAAACAAAAAATTGGAACTTGCACACAACATACCTACCAAGCTGGTGTGCAACTTGTTCTTGTTCAGCCGCGTTCAAACTTGTTGAATTATAGACCATTTGGATTTATTTATTTTTTCTTCAAATTTCATCCGTTAGATTGGTCATTGGTGTAAATGATCAGATCAGCTGCTGTTCAGTATGATTGAAAGCTGCACTTGAGAAAATAGATGAGTTGAGATTCATTCTAAATTGGATTCAGAAGTAGATAGATACAAGTAAATAACTGGATTCAACACACACAGTCGATAAAGCTAAGTAACATAGCATGACGCCCAGAAAACTAGTTTGAACGAAATTACTGACTAGCTGCTGCCAAGTCGAGTTTTCTCACAATTTAAATGTCTGGTAGACACGGGTTGGGGCTACGATAAGATCCTCACTGAACCTTGGGTGCGGCAACATTGTCCGTCTTCAGGTTGCTGTGGGAGATGCGTAACTTAAACGGATAATGTCTTCAAGAAGCATTTGCTAATGATTCAATAATTAGCTGGTACCCTTCTGGAATAGCTTTCTGCTGGAGTACGTACTCCGTTATGGTTGGGACATCGTTGTTTATATCAAAGTATCTGGCTATTAAGAGAAGTAGGTGAAAGTCAGATATGCGCTTTACAAAGGGCACATTCCTGTTGCGGGCGAGGTGATTCTTCAGCTCCCTTAGAGTAACTGAAGTGATTCGGTTCTCAACAGGAAATGAGGACGATAGGGGACCCTGTCAAATTGAACGCAAAACTGATTAATAATCGGACACAATAGGAAATGAGGACTATTTGGCAATAGTTTGTAACCAATAACAGCAAATAAGCAACAAATTGATTTCTGATGATTAATCATCATAATAGTACAACATCAACTTGTCAAAAGAATGGTTCATCTAACAAAAGTGAAACCTAACACAAAGTAAAACTTGAACGAGATGCAGATGGTAATGCTAATGCCGTAGAAGAGCAAAACAATTTTCAGTAATATAATGTTTCACCTATGAAAAACATCTGATCACATAAACATAAACCATCGACCACACACATGTACGTCTTTTAATACAAAGGTTCTATCTATAGAACAAAAATTAAAAACTAAGACTATAACGGAAGAATCCTCAACTACTCGAAGAATAGAATTTTCTACACATTACCAATAAGGGATGACCAAACCCAAAGAAATTTTGAGCAAATCAAAAGAGAATATTTGACACAACCTAAAACAAAGATTGTATTTTTGTGTCAATCCATCGACATTATATGCTCTCCGTGACCAATCTAACACTCAAGCCCGTTGATTCTAACCTAACGAATCATGTTGAACTACGAAAGTAACTTAAGCGTAAGTAATCAGTCCACACAGATGCATCACCTGCACTTTAGCGTTCCGCACACACCAATCAACTCAAAGAATCATACAACTTCATTGGATATTATCAGTGAAAGTCAACTATCAAAATACCTGATGATCGACGATCTTAACCACGACCAAGAAGAAGTCATTATCCACCTCCTTAGTGTCCTTCACTCCCACAACCACATCCTTCTTCATCTTTGAAAGCTTAGGATCATCTTCCGCACCAATCTCCGTCTCAAACCACCCTTCCTTAAACAACTTAACACAAGTATCACTCATCTGAAACGCCTCAAAATGCACATCAGCTCCACCATCCTCATTCACGTCCAGCTTCACAAGTGCAGTCACCCACTCCTTAATTCCACCTTCCGCGTGCAATTCCGCAGCCTGCAACACCTCCCTATTCGACAAAGTATAATCTCTCTTATCCTGACTCACAGTCTGGGTAAAAATAAACCCAACTCTCCTCATCCCCAACCCTGCCGCAATCGCATCCACCAACTTCTCCTCTTCCGGATCCCTCAACAACGTCAACACCTCCTCACTCCCATCTTGCTGCGGCTCGTAGATAAAATTAACCTCAACCTTACCATCCTCAGTCACAACACCATACATAAATCCACCTCTCTTAACAGCAAAAGCTAAAGTTTCATTCACATATTGTTGAAATCCATTCGCAGCCTCACGATCAAAAGACACTAATTCACAATTAGGTTGTTCTTGTCTACCAACTCTCATCTGTTTAGCAATCAAATCATCCATAGTCATCTTCTTACCAAAAGAACCTGCAGGACTGAACACAGCAGGTCTACCAGGCACATTGTCACGCTCGCCTTCATAAGCTAAATACACAATAGAGCCGTGTGCGAGATTGAGTGAAGCTAAAGGCGCGTGTGGATTCGACATGTCGGTGAATCGAGCGGCGTCGGATGGGTTTTTGACCAAGATAATATTTTGATTAGTGGATAGGTTTTGGGAGTGAAATGGGACACGGAGTTGGGTTTCGATTGTGGATTTGAGATCGGCGATTGTGGCTGATTTAGGGTTGTTGTCGATTGTGACTCGCTCGAGTCCGTCTCTGCTGCGGATTCTGAGCAACATCGTGGAGATGATTTTTGGAGATTAAAGATCGAAACTTTGGAGTGGAGTTTGTGTGTGTGTGTGTGTGTGTGTGGGGGGTTTGAGTGAGGGGCGATCGGATGGGGTTTAAATATGAGCTGAGGATTCGATCGAAGGTTGAAAAGAAGTTACAGATGGTGTTGGGCTGGCTTGCGGAATAAGAAAGAAATGCATTGTTTTCGGGCTGTGACTTTTCAGCCCATTGTGATTTTGGAAGCTTTTTTGTTTATTATTTTGTTGAACTTATTAAAAAATAAAAAAATAAATGACGAATTTGACAAAAAAAATATTAAGGCTCTGTTTAGTTGCGGGAAAAAAGGAGTGGAAAGAAAAAATTAAAGAAAATTTTTGAGTAAAAATGAAATGTGTGTTTGTTTGTAAGGAAAAAAAATGAAAAAATAGGTAAAATAAGATCAATTTTTCCTTACAACTTTCTCATGGAAAAATCATTTTTCTTTAAATTTTTTTTCCTCACTTTTTTCCCACAACCAAACGGAGCATATAGAAAATAATCTCTATTTCTCTACCATAGAAGCATTTTTACGAAGTTTGATTTTTCGAATTCAAGCAGTACTTGGGGACATAAATACTACAATTTGTGAAAATATTAGTAAATTTTACCAAAAGAATGGAAAGTTTGTTTCGAATTGGAACATATGTACTTGCACATTTCAGAATTTTAGAGCACAATGTTTATAGAGATTCAGCTGCCTGATGCGGACGATCACAGCTGCCATATCCTGGTTGATGGCGAAGCTTAGTCGTTAGATTTGCGATGGTCAAGAATAGGTCAACACAGATGTGTGTTATGTAACAGGGTTCAACTTGTATTTGTTGAAATATGAGTCGTGTGGTGATTATGTAAATACCTGATAAATCAGGATAGGTGATGCAATAACCTGAAAATCATTGTGTATAAGGCATTTGAGCCCTCTTCATTATCAATTACACAGAAATTTTACATACAAAAACTCAACCACTACTCAGGCGAGGTACGTTTGTCAATCTTCTCAATTTTGCACAGAAAACTTCCAAAAAAACTGCAGTTCCAAAAATAAAGAGGGGTAGTCTCAAGTCTCAACGGTCCATTTTTATTCACCTAATTCGATCGTTGAGCATGCTGAAGGAAGCCTTATACAGTGCTGATATATTTTTGCACGCTAGGAAGTAATTATTATGGGGATTATAGCAACAATGATGATAAGGAATTACCATCCGGGGCTAGACTAGTGGTTGTGGAGGGTGTATTATAAATCACACGTCACATTTTCAGATCATGATGGGTGCTAAAGCAGTGACGCTTTAGCGGAGTGGGATTTTTTGAAAAGAAAAATGGTAAGGAAATATTGACCTTCGGAGATCTAGTTTTTGGGTGATGATTCCGTTCAGTAATAGTTCTGAATGGTATACTGGGATCCCTGCAT
>JAWWMW010073880.1:0-13855 GCA_035048345.1 Echeveria elegans | reverse complement strand
ATGACGATGATGCGGAATTTGAAGCTATTTTATATGTTCGGTCGCATCCCGTCGGGACGACGGGGTCACCGCTAGTTTTACATATAAAAATTGATTTGAAAAGATGATGTATTTGAAAAGATGAATAATGAAATTTAAATTCATGATTTTTTAAATTTAAATTAATATTCTAATCAAACATAAGGTCGCATACGTACTTCTCTACCCATCACATATACATCTCAAAACATTTCATTCACGACAACCTTTTCTTGACATAAGAATCCTCCACCTTAACCAGCTTTTATGAACAATAAGAAAGAACCTGTAATATCAATCACAACATACAAGATAGCATTGCGTAGTCATGCTTTTAAGTCCCAAGATGAAACTAAGCAAAATGACGTCTGCTTCTTCAAAGCACTGCGCTAGGTGCAAGAATCGTGATGGCGCTAGGATGGGGAATCACAGGAAACAAGGGACGATGCTATGATTTCTGGACAGACTTCAGGGAGTGTTGTCTCGTTGCAGAGAATCCAAGGATTGCACGCTAAAGAGGTTATTTTCAAAGGGACTAGATTTTGCGAGTATTGGACAATCTTCGACTTCATCAATGTGTCACGACAAGAACAACCCTCATGCTGAATGATACTAAAGGGACCAAACTTTATGAAAAAATTGGACTCAAATGTTGTCTCGACATCTGTTCGGCATCACGTGTGCCCCGTGCGATGAAGTTTCTATATACACACATGATGGAATAAGGTCAATAATCAGTGGATTTCTCAACGCATGCAGGGATATTTGCTTGGGTGATGCCTGTTGGATATGTTGAACGTTTTGTGGAGATACTTCAGGCGGTCATCGGAGCGACTAAGAAGTTACAATTGGTTTGATTTTGAAAATGGGCTTGAAAAATTTGGAATAACTGGTTATTGTTCCACGCTAATCCCTTGATGTGGAAACCCAGTTACAATTTCTCTCCTCATCTACGAATAGTTTCGGTGTTAGGTGTGATGTTTTTATTTTAAGCATATAACGATTCGTTGTTAGATTGCTTAACTTTCTATTCTAAGCATCTAGCGATTCGTTGCTAGATTATTTTAATTTTTTTTGTATATTTTTTTTATTATTATTATGTATTGTCATTGAAAGCGATGTTGATCACTTGTCGCTTTTCAATTTGTCACTATCATACATTGATCCTGATTTCGGGCTGCGTTACGTACTATATACATTTATGTATATACTTTTTTCTTGGGAAATTGTAATAAGAAAAATCTATCTATAATTTTTAAAATATAATTGAAACAATAAGGATTTAAATAATGAATTTTTTATAACAGGATAATTACAAATACAAATAAATAAAATTGAATAAGTTAATTGAATTTAACGTCTTCAATTTAGTACAACAAAAAAGGGGCAAGTACTTAAAACCTGCGTAAAATCGAATCCGTACCCGATACTAAACACGATATTCTTCGGCCTTGGCTGGTGTGGTTTAAGCTAACGCTTCTGCGGCTTTGGCTGGAGAGAGAAGAAGATAGTGGCGTGGATAGTCCGTTTCAGAATCCTTCCTATTCTTCTCTTCTCTTCCGTCGCCTTTTTTTTTTCTTTCCCATTTCCTCCCACAAAATCATATATATTAATTCTCTCTAGGGTTTCTACTTTGCCGATTCGAGCGGCCTATCCACGCTTAATCTGCCTCCTTTCCTCTCCGCCAATATCACTCTTGCGCTCTACGTATTGTTTCCAGTGTTTGTTTGTCTGTTTTTTTATTTTATTAATTTGACTGATTAATAGAATTCTTGATTATGGACACACACAGTCGTACTAGGGTTTTTGATGGTTCCTCCTCTTCTTACTGGTTTGATGCTTTTGATGCTGCTGCTGCTCCTACAAATTTTATGGATATAGAGTATAGCCGTGGACCTGTGCCTGATTCAGTCGAACTTTCTTTTGATGGCCCAGTTGATACAGCTACAGATATCCTCAAACAGCCAGACAATGCAGCTTTTGAGAATCGAGACGGGTTGGATGCTGATTGTTTTAGAACAAGGGGAGCTCGTCCAAGACTGGATTTTGAGCCGGAGAAGGAAGAGATGCAACCTAAAAAGCCCCGTGTTATTGAATGCAAGACTAACAGGAATTTCTCCAGCAGAGATCAGTGCCTGCCAGCTGCTAAAGACAGGTCTTTTAATAAAAGGCGTCAAAGGGATTTTCGCGATGACCATGGTAGGGAGCATATCGGTAAGAGAAGGGAGTATCAGAATATTGGTAGGAGAGATTATAGAGAACGGGACCGCAGAGAAGCTAGGGGTTATTGGGAGCGCGATCGCTCTGGATCTAATGAGCTTGTCTTTCGTCAGGGCTCTTGGAAAGCTGATTACAACAAGGACAGTATGTCCGTAAAGGATAACACTATTAGGTCCAAATGTGATCTGGAGAAGAAATTGGAGTTGCCAAATGGTGGCACATTTAAATCCAATGGTGGGCAGGGTACGAAATCAGAGGGGCTAAAACGGAAAATTCCAGAGGAGAAAGCCCGCCAGTATCAACTAGATGTCCTTGAGCAGGCTAGGGCTAAAAATACAATAGCATTTCTGGAGACCGGAGCAGGAAAGACACTCATAGCCGTACTGCTCATCAAAAGTATAAATGATGATCTGAAAAAGCTCAATAAGAAAATGCTAGCTGTATTCTTAGTCCCTAAAGTACCCCTTGTTTACCAGGTATTTTTGTATGCCATTATTATAAAGCATGTCAGACGAATGTTTTCATCAACCAAATTAATAGGAAGTGGGTGATAAATATTTTCATGTTCGATTTCAGCAAGCAGAAGTTATACGGGAGCAGACAGGTTACCAGGTTGGACATTACTGTGGGGAAATGGGCCAAGACTTTTGGGATGCTAGAAGATGGCATAGTGAGTTTGAAACTAAGCAGGTAACTTGTACCTCCAATGTCTGAACGGCCTGTCATACATCTGCTATGTTCATTCTCATTTCATTGATGTTTAGGACATAAGCTAACTGTTCTTCTGACAGACTCACATTCATTGTTATGGGCCTGGTTGATGTGGTTGCTATTTCTTTTTTTACTGGATTAAATCATGTGTCATGACAACAGTCTTCATAGAGTTATTTATTTTCTCTTTACCATGGTAATTTTTTCTTTGAATATGCTGGGGCTGGGCATTTAACATTTTAACTTGGTAACATGATAGCGTAATTGCTTAACTCATTGCTCTTACGAGTCGTTCTATTTGATCTAAAACTGTTGAAATATGCATGCCCAGCAAATCAGAAAAGAAATGACAAACCTTTAATGTTTACCCAAAGTTTCAACTTTCAAGTTTGTTTTGGCTCCTCTTTTCACTTTCTGCGTTCTGTTCGATATATTATGTTTATACACCCCACACCCTACTCTGGCAAAAAGTTTTTTTTGATTTCGTTCTGAACTGTCTTTCTGGTTGTGGTATCCTTCCTCACTTTGTTTATAGCATGTTCTTTTCCATTGAAATTGATTCGAACCATAATATGATAAATTAGGATTAATGATACATTTTATTTAACAAAAAGTAATTTCACATGACATATAATTTTCTTGGATTAATTAAAAATAACTCTTTTGCTAATTCATAAATTTAGCTACAGCATATTGCTAAATCATGTATCATAAAGTGTACTCTGGATAATATTCTTACATTATGAAAATTGCATAATAATCTTATTGGCATATAATCTGCAATTGTTTGACACTTCAAGTAAATTAACTGTCTTGGCTGTTCCATCTCTCACTAGATTCATTCAAGCTATTCAACGGGTATTGTTCAAAAATAAAAATAAATTATGAACCAACGTGATCTGAGTCTGATGAACCAAACTGGTGATGTATTTTGTGTACAAAAACACTCCAATCTGGAATTTTCGTAGAATAAGATAATCATTATCCATCCATGCAGGTCCTTGTTATGACGGCTCAGATCCTTTTAAACATCCTTAGGCACAGTATAATTAAAATGGAAACAATTAATCTTCTTATTTTGGATGAGTGCCATCACGCTGTGAAGAAGCATCCATATTCGCTGGTTATGTCTGAATTCTATCATACATCCCCGAAAGAAAAGAGACCATCTGTGTTTGGCATGACAGCATCTCCCGTTAACCTGAAGGGTATAGATTCTACTTGCCGTAATTCTCTTTCTGTTAATCCCTTCCATATATGCTTCTTGTGAAATAATACAACTTTTTTTCAAATGAATGCATGCCAGGTGTTTCAAGTCAAGTTGATTGTGCTATAAAAATTCACAATCTTGAAAGTAAACTTGATTCGGTTGTATGTACCATTAAGGATCGTAAGGAACTGGAGAAACATGTTCCAATGCCTTCAGAAGTTGTAGTGGAGTATGACAAAGCAGCGTCCTTGTGGTCGCTTCATGAACAGATAAAACGAATAGCAATGGATGTAGAGCAAGCTGCTAGATCAAGCATAAAAAAAAGTAAATGGCAATTTATGGGAGCAAGAGATGCCGGGGCTAAGGAAAAAGGTTGTCAAGTTTTTGGCGTGTCTGAAAGAACGGAGAGTGACGGTGCTGCTAATTTGACCCAAAAACTAAGGGCAGTTGTGTACTCGCTCGATGAACTTGGTCAGTGGTGCGCATATAAGGTATTGCACTGACAGCTGAGCTTTTTAAATTTTCGTCGTCTCTGATCTGGTTATTCTATATTTTTATCAATTAATGACCATTTGTGGTTGCTTACCCGTTGTATCTTGTCACACTCGCCGAAGTCAACTAAATGTTCTAAGGTACTACTAAATGATCAAATTAATTTTAAATCAGGTTGCACAATCATTCCTGGTGGCACTACAAAATGACGAGAGAGCTCATTATCAGTCAGATGTTCAGTTTCAGGAGTCTTACCTTAGTCAAGTTGTATCTCTCTTGCAATGTCAATTATCAGAGGGAGCTGCCTCTGATATAGAGATAAAAAGAGGTTGCTTGACTGAGTCCGTGGCTCACAATGGTAATATGGAGGAAATGGAGGAGGGAGAGCTTCCTGAAAGTCCTGGTATGTGTTAACTCCATGCTAAATAAGATACCAATGTATGTGTAGGTGATTAAAGTTAAAACCAATGTTAGTTAGGTATGCTGAGACGCTGAATACAGTTTCAATCTCAAATCAGAGTATTTGTAATTGGTGCATGTTGGTTGCATGTGAGCTGCTTGACTGTATTAGGAGTAAAGTTCATACCGAGTCTATAAAATTATTCTATCCAATTATTGTTTGATTTGGCTTAATCCCGAGTGACAGAATGAGCTTTCCTTTTACTCTTTCAGCCATTGACTAAAAAGTCAATGTAGGTTTAGAATGAGATTTCAGCTTTGATCATCAATGTAACCATCTTCCATAATTGTTTAGTTTCTTTTTGACGATTAATTATAGCAGTTCATTTTATAAATAATTGTGCACTGTCAAGAGTAATGGGTTCCTGGGGATAGTATCCGCCGAATTATAATTGAGTGTAGAGTGTGATGTCATGAGCTTTAGTTCTCTAACAAGCTTGAAACATTGTTCGATAGACTTGAAGCTGTCAGATATTTTGAAAGATTAGGCACTGTTGATTATCCGATAAATATACGATTGGGGTGGGTTGTCGTCTTATAGATTCTATTATAACTCAATGTGTGTTTATCAAAATCTTTGAGAACCTTTTTAATGCTATACGTTTAGGTACTTCATCATCGTCAGCTTCATAAATTTCCCAATGAGCTTCTGATGTCAAGTGAAACATAAGTTCTTTGTAATGGCCACCCATTTTTCCATTGTAGTTGTTCCTGGTGGAGAGCATGTGGATGTCATTATTGGAGCTGCTGTGGCTGATGGAAAAGTGACACCCAAAGTGCAGTCACTGATAAAGATACTTCTCAAGTATCAGCACACCGAAGACTTTCGTGCAATTATATTCGTTGAGCGAGTTGTGGCTGCTTTAGTTCTTCCAAAAGTACGTGTTGTTAAGAATGACATATAGGTGAAATTTTACTCTACCCTGCTTGAAGGGGGGAAAACTGAAAGAAATGTGTCTATTTTCGATGCAGGTTTTCGCAGAGCTCCCCTCTTTGAGTTTTGTTAAATGTGCAAGCTTGATTGGTCACAATAATAGTCATGAGATGCGAACAAGCCAGATGCAAGACACAATCGCCAAATTTCGAGATGGACGAGTTGGTTTCCAGTGCCCCTATTACAACTAATGTGCCTTGTCCACAATTGTAATCTGATTGTGGCACATTGCATTGCAGGTAACTTTGTTAGTCGCTACCAGTGTCGCTGAGGAGGGACTTGATATACGGCAATGCAATGTTGTCATTCGGTTTGACCTCGCTAAAACTGTTCTGGCCTATATTCAGTCCAGAGGTCGTGCTAGGAAACCTGGATCTGATTATATATTAATGTCAGAGAGGTAACCTGGATCCCAGATTTAGGAGGAGACTTATTTTTAGCCTTATAATTATAATTAACTGAACTGAAAGCTCAGTGTTCCTTATTTTTTACAGGGGAAACTCTTCACATGCTGCATTTTTGAAAAATGCTAGAAATAGTGAGGAAACATTGCGAAGAGAAGCAGTTGAAAGAACAGACCTCAGTTGTGTTAAAGATATGTCAAAGTTTGAAATGACTGATAACACGCCAGGTTTCACATACCAGGTTGAGTCGACTGGTGCTGTTGTAACATTGAATTCCGCTGTTGGGCTTGTCCATTTATACTGCTCTCAGTTACCAAGCGATAGGTAATTTCTCTACACAATAACTTGTCTGTTACATTAATTGTGTTGTATGGGAATTGAGTGAACAGCTGGCTGGTGTTTCACATTGCAAGTATTTTCGTGGTTTTTATATTTATAACACTAAGATGCTAAATGGACATTATAAATTTTTGTAGTCGTTAAGTATATTAGAGGTTGTCTTTTCGATTAGAAAATACAGAGCTTGCTCCCAATGTTTATCTGATAAGGCTTATTTTGTATAAATGCCAAGCTCAAGTATATACCAAGTATGTTTCTGATGTTAGAAATATATTAATGTCATGTTAGTAAAGAGTTATGTGAACAGAAAGTGAATAACTTAATATTGCATGCCAAGTGGCTGATAAATCGGGTGATCTATTAGGCAGACCACCCGATGCGTGACATACCAGTGTCATGTTCATGTATCGTCTTAAGTTGGTTTAGAGTTTGCTTGACAAAGCTTGTTATCCAAATATAGGGCATTATATTTATTATATTAGATTCACATATTTTGCATTCATTCAGTAGATTTTAGTTCCTTAATAATCCTTAACTATCTATTATTTGATTTCTTTAGCTAAAATACGAAAGTCAGGAACTACTTGATTTAATGTATTCAATTGATTCAGATATTCGATTCTTTGTCCTGAATTTATCATGGTAAAACATGAGAAACCTGGAGGACTTGTGAAGTATGCCTGCAAGCTTCAACTTCCATGCAATGCACCATTTGAAAATCTCGAGGGACCAGTGTGCAGTTCACCGCGTCTTGCACAACAGGCATGCTTAAATGTTCTTTAATCTCATATATATATGAAGAAATACAGCTGCTGGATGAGTAATTTACGGGAATGGCTGCTGGATATTTGAAATGCGTCTCATTCTAAATGCAGACAGTATGTGTTGCCGCCTGCAAGAAGCTTCATGAGATGGGTGCATTTACGGATATGCTTTTACCAGACAAGGGAAGCAAAGAGGAAGGGAAGTCCGACCAGGGTGATGAAGGAGATCCACTCCCAGGGACTGCTAGACATAGAGAATTCTATCCCGAGGGAGTAGCTAATATACTGCAGGTCAGTTGGTTCACTCTGCCACACCCATGTGTCAAGTTGCCAGCCTTGTATATATTGATATATTAGGCTAAAGCGAATTCAAAGCATTTCACTGGCTTTGGTGCTCTCAACACGTTTTTGTGGTCAGATGCTTTCTTATAATGATTAATAGGATAACTAGAGAAGACGAAAACATAGGAAATGGGAAAAAGGACAGGCATGAGCAAAATCAATTAAAATTTGAACACAAATATTTTTCCTTTTTATGTTTATGTTACATGAATCATCAGTAGGTGCTGGTGCCCTCATTTGGTAATGGTGCTAATGTCAATCATCAATAGGTGCTGGTGCCATCATTTGGTGATGGTGCTAATGTTTTATTACGAATGTGTTCCCATTTTGTTCTTCTGTATTTTTCAGGGGGATTGGATATTATCTGGAAAAGAAGGTTGCACAAACTCCAATCCAGTTCATGTTTACATGTACGCTATTCAGTTTGAGAACATTGGTTCATCAACTGATGCATTCATTAATCATGTTTCGGAGTTTGCAATATTGTTCGGCCGAGAGCTGGATGCAGAGGTGTGCTCATGAATAATTTGTTACCTAACGTGTGAAAACAGAAATTACCTCATCTGACAGTCAGAGTTTAATCAGGTGTTATCGATGTCGATGGATCTCTTTATCGCTCGTTCCATGAAAACCAAGGCATCTCTTGTCTTTCAGGGCCCCTTAGATATTACTGAAAGTCAGGTGAGTTGACTGCGGTTATTTCGATCAGCTTGTATACTGAAGTTATAAATTGTCGCATTCTAGTATGTGATTGATTCTTTATGCTGCAGCTGGCGTCCCTTAAGAACTTTCATGTGAGACTAATGAGTATCGTGTTGGATGTGGATGTTGAACCTGCAACCACTCCATGGGATCCAGTAAAGGCATACCTGTTTGCGCCTGTGGTTAGCGATAAAAAGACTGATACCAAAAAGCATATTAATTGGATGCTAGTGGAAGATATTGTAAAAACAGATTCTTGGAACAATCCCCTTCAGAGGGCAAGGCCTGATGTTTTCCTTGGCACAAGTGAGCGGACTCTAGGTGGAGATCGTAGGGAATATGGATTTGGGAAATTGCGGCATGGCATGGCATTTGGGCTGACGCCTCATCCGACATATGGAATCAAGGGAGCTGTAGCAAAATTTGATATTGTAAAAGCTTCTGGATTGTTGCCCAGTCATGCATCTGTGGAACAGCCACGAGAACCAGTCAGACTAAGTGGTTCGCTGATGACAGCAGATGGCTGTATGATGGGTGAAGATGTGATTGGCAGAATTGTAACAGCTGCACATTCAGGGAAGCGATTTTATGTGGATTTTGTGTGCTTCGACATGAGTGCAGAGTCTTCATTTCCAAGGAAGGAGGGGTACCTTGGTCCTGTGGAGTACAGTTCATATGCTGAGTATTACAAACAAAAGTAAGATCAGATGCCTTATTTAACACTGAGATTGTTAAATCCTTTCTGGTTGTATTTTCCCACATGGACAGATTCTAATTTATTATTTTTATGGGGAGGACAAGGTAGCTGCTGTGCACCTGCAATGTTGTGCAAGGAGAAAGTCTAGCTCTCATCTCTCGAGGGTTTAATATGTTTCTACGTTTTTATTATCCCAGATAGATGAGAGCTGCTCTCATTTTCCTGTGCAACAATAGGTGCATTTTGGCTATCGGGTCTAACCACTTAAACAGATATGGAGTTGAATTGGTGTATAAGCGGCAACCTCTAATAAGAGGCCGAGGAGTATCATATTGCAAAAATCTTCTTTCTCCTCGATTTGAGCAATCAGAAGGTAGGCCTTTAGATTTACTGGTATTACTTGGTGACCAACTTTACTACGACTTACATAGTAGTACTGTATGATGATCATCTTGTAGAAAATGATGGCGAGAAATCTACCGAGATTCATGACAAGACATACTATGTGTTCCTACCACCTGAACTGTGTTTGGTACACCCTCTCTCTGGATCTCTTGTTCGTGGTGCACAGAGATTGCCATCTATAATGCGCAGGGTTGAAAGCATGCTGCTTGCAGTGCAACTTAAGCATTTAATCAATTATCCGATTCCTGCCTCGAGGGTAATTACATCTACCTCTCTCCTTCTGGTTTCACTGTATCATGATCTAATCATATGAATGTGTGTTTGCAGATATTAGAAGCTTTAACTGCTGCTTCCTGCCAAGAGACATTTTGCTATGAAAGAGCTGAGCTTTTAGGAGATGCGTATCTGAAATGGATAGTCAGTCGGTTCCTTTTCCTCAAACATCCCCAAAAACACGAAGGGCAGCTCACAAGAATGCGGCAGCAGATGGTCAGCAACATGGTATTGTATCAGTTTGCATTAAACAAAGGACTCCAGTCATACATACAAGTAGATCGGTTTGCTCCTTCTAGATGGGCTGCTCCCGGAGTGCCCCCTGTCTTTGATGAGGACACCAAGGATGTAGATTCGCTGTTTGATGATGATGATCAATCTCAGCGTAGTTACTCTCATGGAAAAAATCACGATGTTGATATTTATGATAATGATGATGAGATGGAAGATGGCGAGCTTGAGAGTGATTTAAGTGCTTACAGGGTCCTCTCGAGCAAAACACTGGCTGATGTTGTTGAAGCATTAATAGGAGTTTATTATGTTGATGGAGGAAAAGTTGCGGCAAATCATTTCATGAAATGGATTGGGATTCAAGTAGACTTTGATTTTGACGAGACTCAGTGTTTGGGAAGACAACCTGCTGTTCCAGAGGGTATTCTTCGGAGCATCAACTTCGATGCACTAGAGGGAGCACTGAAAATCAAGTTTAATGACAAAGGTCTGCTTGTAGAAGCAATTACTCATGCCTCAAGGCCATCAGCTGGAGTTTCCTGCTACCAACGATTGGAGTTCATTGGTGATGCGGTCTTAGATCATCTAATTACGAGGCACTTGTTCTTCACGTACACAGATTTGTCCCCGGGACGTTTGACTGACTTGCGAGCGGCTGCTGTAAATAATGAAAATTTTGCACGTGTAGCTGTTAAGCATAATCTTCATGTCCACCTTCGCCATGGTTCAAGCGCTCTTGAGAAGCAGGTTTAATAGATTTTCCAATTTTTATGGTCTTACATTAATGATAGAGAATATAGTCTCATATTGAGCCATTATTGCTTTCAAAATGTTGATCAAGTTATTTGATATAATGTGCCATGTATTTTCAGATTAGAGAGTTCGTAAAGGAAGTTGATGAGGAACTTTCTAATTCAACATTCAACTCGTTTGGCTTGGGAGATTGCAAGGCTCCAAAAGTTCTCGGTGACATTTTTGAATCGATAGCTGGTGCCATCTTTCTGGATAGCGGTCGCAATACCACGACTGTATGGGAGGTTAGTTTAGGACCATTACAAATATGGATGTCTCATTTTCACGTTTTTCTATATGTAGCAGTTTTAATCGTTTTGGTTTCACAGACTTTTCAGCCTCTGCTGCACCCGCTTGTCACCCCAGAAACGCTTCCAATGCATCCTATACGGGAATTGCAAGAGCGATGCCAGCAACAGGCTGAGGGCCTGGAGTACAAAGCTAGTCGAACTGGCAATTTGGCCACTGTTGAAGTGTATGTAGATGGTATCCAAGTTAGTGTTGCGAAGAATCCGCAGAAAAAAATGGCTCAGAAATTAGCTGCACGGGATGCTCTAGTTGTGCTAAAAGACAAGGAAACAACCAAAACTGAAGAAGAGGAGATCAAGGACAAGGATAGTAACGGAACAAAGGCAAAAAATGGAACCTCATCCTTCACTAGACAGACACTGAATGACATCTGCCTGCGGCGGAACTGGCCTATGCCACTTTATAGGTATATCAACGATGCTCTTTTGCCATCTTTGATATAACATTTTAAGTGGAGTTGTTTCAAGTGCTTACCCAGCATTGTTTGGTATTTTTGGCAGGTGCGTCAATGAGGGGGGTCCTGCCCATGCAAAAAGGTTCACATTTTCTGTGAGAGTGAACACATCTGAAAAGGGTTGGACAGATGAATGTGTAGGAGAACCAATGCCCAGTGTGAAGAAGGCAAAAGATTCTGCAGCAGTTCTCCTGTTGGAAATTCTGAACAAATGGTATCCATCTTATTGAGTAGTGACAGAGAGCATTTGAAAAATCGAAATACAAAAGTGCCTGATGAAAACTGTTTATTTCAAGATGATGAACACGTCCGGCGGGCAGATTCAGAGTCTGGGTGGTGTATTTTCTTTCCTCAGAGGGCCGTCATTTATCGATCAAGTATTATTTATGACTCAAGTTACTTTTATCAGAAGTCTGCGATCTCTTATGGTATTCTGACTTGCTCGAGACATCGGTATCCCTATTATATATACCTCAACATCCATTCAAGCCATGCATGTAAAACAAGCGAAAAAGACAGCCGTAAGTAGAGTTGGAATGAACAACAGTGGCCTTATCACTATTATTCCTACTAATTCTAAGCAACATCGAATCTGTATGATTATGTGTAGGCAAAGAGTGTGTTCTTGATTCAGTCTGGGTACACAAACGGAGTCTCAGCTCTTCACGAAAAGGATTCAAAATGCAAGATAAACATTTGTAACTGCAAATGAGGTTTAAACCAAATTGTCACCTGTGATTCACACAGTTATCACAACACATTATTGTCAAAATGCAACATCATATTTTGAGTCGAGAGAAAAGAAAATAACGTAACCTCCAGAGTCAGCATTCTTCCGTAATCTGAAATATTTTTAATGGTGCTTGCTTACTGCCTCAAGGTGTGCATGATATACTCACCATATAGATCCCTACATAATGTTCAACACACAAAACAACAAACATCAGTCAAACATACTGACACTGCAATGATCTTATCATCTTTCTTTCCCTAATTTTTAGTCGAAGAAGCCTCACTAGAAATTATAAGAAGCACACACAGAAAGTACAACAAGCAAGTAAGAATTTATGAGGACATCCCATAACCGGCAATCCCACGGTTGCCACTTTATATATAGGGAGATTTTATCTTTTTTACATGAACCTTACTCAAGATAAAATATAGTAAATCAACATTTTATCCAAAAAAACATCAAAAACAAAAATATAATAAAACAACTTTCTATAAAAAAGAAGAAGAAACATCAAACAAAATTTAAAATATTTTGAAGGTTTGAAAATTTTTAAATCTAAAAAAATGTCTTAAATTTTTCTAAAGCTTTCAAATGTATTTAACACTTTTTATATATAAAAAAAATGATTTTGGGCGCTTTTATTTTTGAATTTTATATTAAAATTTTAAATTTACGGATTTTTTTTAACGAGATAGCGCTGGAGTTTCAAAGCTATTGGAGAGTATTTAAAAATATATATATTTAATACTAATATTTATTCTACCTTTCTAGCCCTATCAGACTTTCAGACAGGAGAAACTTAGTCAGCCCATTAGAATTCGAACTCTGAGTGCCTCCGGAGGTGGCCACTTTCATCAGCGGTGGAGAGCAGACATTTCTATGGGTTGATTTCTAACGCAAAAAGTATTAGACGAATGATTTATTTTTATTGGAATTTGGAAATATAGCATATTTTCTTTTCAAAAATAAATTTCTGGAATGGTGACTTACTCGCGCGGAAAAAGACAATACTGTACTTATAACATTCAAAAATAGTAAATGCCATATGAATTTGGGAACCAGTGTTTTATCGAATTCATGAATGTTAGACATATGTTGAATTGAACGAGAGGTATTACGAATATTTCAGTTCTTTAAATGCATTATCTTATCATCAACGAGTTAGATTTAATGCTAACACGGTTTTACTATGGCGCTTTGCTCATTTTCAAAACATTGTCCGCATGATAATTGTGGAATAATTTTTTTTATAAAATTTATGATTTTGATGTCCGTGACAATTTCTTATGAAATGTTTCATCACTTTCCACTTCGGAAAAACATAATCTTGAAAATGACACGAGTCCATAGAAATTGAAACAAAAAT
>JAWWMW010073870.1:0-13857 GCA_035048345.1 Echeveria elegans | reverse complement strand
ATTGGAAAAATTGATAGTTCAGACCGTAATTTGGAAAGTCATGGTAGTTCGAGGCCCCAATTTGTCATTATCCCTTTTTTTTTTCTTTTCGATAATGTGATATCAGTTCTGAATTATCTTTGTTGGTCTTTCATTCTTCTCGTCTCTTGTTGTAGAAAATTGAATTGCATGTTGTGTATGTGGTTCTTATGATAAAGGTACTTCCTCTCCTATATGTAAAACTGCAGAGGGCTAGACTATTTTTATCTTCTTCCTATTACAGTAGTACTTGAAGAGTGTTGTTTAGCGATTATTTTTTTATCATTTTTTTAATTATTCCTACATTTTATTTATTTTTATCTCTCAATTGCTAATCCTTATCCTTAATCAATTTAAAGCAATGGACAGCAACATTATTGTGCGGATCTACTAGTGTCAATGAGTATACGCGTCCATGAAATATTTCAAGATGTATTAGAAACGTGTAAAAGAATTCCTATATGACTTGATACTACTTGGATCATAAAATGCAATATCTATTATATAATAGAATATGATGTCATCAACTACATATATACCGATGATTTTTTTCATCGATAAAATTTTAAAATTCATTGGTAAAATTTGTCCCAGGCCCAAAAGTACAGGCCCAAAAACTATAGCCCAAAACATTTTTATCCAACATTGCTTAAACTAATTCACAAAATTAAAAATCTACTCTATATAAACCATATCCACACATGCAAGTTTCTCACACAGTCTTGCAATGCTTGCATATCGAACTATTATTTGAACGATCTGATTGCGCATTCGGCACGGCGGGTGACAAAAGAAGGGAAATAAATAGTTATTCCCGTCATATTTCCGTCGGGACGACGGGCGATACGCTAGTACTATATAATATTGAATGTGAGAAGGGGTTCAAGAAACATTGCAAAATCTATATATATAACAGAACATCTAATTGGATAAACCACACATTTAGCGACGAAATGTAACTAGATTTCCTAATTTAGCAACGAAACCTAACTAAATCCCTATCAACTAACTAAATAAATAAATAAATAAAATTAAAAATTATTAAAACACTTAAAATATTAAAAAAATAAATGTGCAGAAAATATTTAATATTTTTAAATTTAATACATATGAAAGTTACAGATTTTCCGTACAAACTTTTTTGTACCCTGATTAAATTTATCTATATATATAAAAAAGTTTAATCCACCACCATACATATAGCGACAGAAATTTTCGTCGCTAAAACTACTAATTTGGTTGCTAAAAATAGTTGGAGAATAAGACAAAAAATTAAAATTTAAAAAAAATCATAAGTATAAATTTAAAATTGTGCGAAATACATTGGTAAATTTGAGAGGAATCGAATGAAGTCATCAGAATAAAAATACCCTAAAAAGTAAAAAATAAATAAAACTAAAGCAGTAAACATTTGGAGCAGTATGAAAAATCGAGTAGAGATATAAATAAAAACGTATGTTAATGCCGCAGTTCTATCGGAACGACGGACTCACCTCTAGTTGTGAATAATTGAAAGGAGGTCAATTATGAATAGTGAGTATTTGGAAAGCTAAAAGGCGACGTGACAACACAAGCGATTTCAACTTTAAATGAAACTTAAATGTGAAGGATCCCTCAGTTGCGACAATTATTTTAAATGGTTGAAATACATGTTAATGCAACTCCTTCCCAACTTGTTCATGTCTCATAAAATTTGGATGCATATTGCATAACTTCACAAGGACCCCCATGTCCACATCATTCATTTTTTTTTTCAATGGATTCACACAAAAAAATCACAGCAATAATCATCCTCAGGACCTCCTATATGGATCTATCTTCTTTATTCACTAATGAAATGACACTAACAATGAAAAAGAGTCAGGTGAGAATAGGATAACAGTTCATAAGCATTTCAATAATTGATAATATTATTGGATTTTGGATTCAAGATTGCATGCATACGTTGCAGTAAATTCAAAACAAATATTGTTTTAAATATAGTATATAATTACAATTACATTAGGGGAGAGGATCAGGTATAAAGTGGATAAAATATATAAAATGTAAATAATTTGGGATTGTTGATTAGTTTGCCATTAATGGCTAGTATAATAGATTAATAGTTGATTTTTAGGAATTTAAAAATCAAATAAAACAGAAAATAATGATTTGGGGTTATAAGCGTGAGCGTCATATTTTATTCATCTATATCTGATCCCTAAATTTTCGAGATTATGGCTAATACCTACCAAGGCGAGATTAATCATCTCTTTCAAGAGTAAGCAACTAGATCTCGAAACCCCATTTACACTTTCGCATAATTGGAATTCTTGAATCTGACTTTTGAATCGGAATTCTGAAAAGTGTGATGTTGTTACTCTTGAGCTGATGTCATATATTTGCTATGTAATATTCACGAATTATAATACTCAAATAAGAGACAGGAAAAACTGTACATGAAAAAGAGCATCAGATTCATGAATTATAAACATCAAACAGAGGACATGATTTTTTGACGTACAATTTAACTCGTCGCAGATCGATACAACCTTCTAGAAATCAGGTTATCACAAGAACTCGTCGTAATTTTGCATAAAATTTTAAAATTCAGATTGATATCTTACCATCCTTATTTAAATAATATATTAATAAAATTAATTGAGTTACTAAAATCATGAGATAATATTACAATCTGATTTTTAAAACAACTTTACAAAATAATTAATATAATTCATTTAATCTGAAATACCAAATCTAATCTTTTGTAAATTTATTACTAATAAAAATATTGATTAATTAATGATCGTCGAATCAAAAAACTAATGACATAGATCTCTTCATACTTTCTATTTTAAAAAGTTCTTTTTATATGATCTATTATCTTGCCATTATCACTAGCATTTCACACGACTGCATACTTGTAAATGCTATGAACTTTTAACTGTCTTAAATAATACTAAATCTGTCAGCAGTCGCAACTGTCCCCACTGGCCACTGCACAGCTAATAGTTATCAAATATTGCGAGGCATCATCTGACACTTAAAACCAAAATGTAGCTATCAGTTGAAATAACTGCTCACTTATATTCTTATCAAGTAGATCAATTTGTGAACATCATCTGGATCTCATTCAGAAATATCCTACAGCAAATTGAAATCAGCTGTAGTGGAATAGTTTCTGGTAACGTTAAAATAGTAGTTGAAAATAATATCCTTATCAGATCCGTCTTAACAGCGAAATAATCAAAGAAATCATTTTGAGTATACAATGCTTATTAACAAAACTAACTCCAGGTGCCAGGTGGACTGATAGTGTTTACTAGGAAGAAAGCATCAAAAGGCAATAATTGCTAAAAGTTCACAATAAACTAAACAAGCAGTTGAGCTTACCTCTCATTTAAAATGATGCGTTTAAGGTTGTCATTTGGTGTTCCATTTCCCTCAAAATAGCTTGCTGATTCATCGTGGCATCGCACAGAATCGTTGGGCTTTGTTCCATCTCCCCCAGTTACTAGGACCTCACATAAATAGTTTTAGGCGATCACATGGCAGCATGCAGCATTGGATAAATCAAGTTTATAAGAGTCATAACTCGCAAGGTATATTATTAGCTGCCTTTGAAATGAAACATACCTTGAAAATTTGGAACTCATACGTACAGCAGATACCGGAGCTTATATAACTCCTGAAACCTACAACCTTGCAAAAGTACTAAAGCCGAATCACACAGCATAACCCTAGAAAGAGCATGAGCCATTACAAGCAAGAATGAAACTGAAGGAGAATGGTGTGAATAATGACAGACTGTTCACTAAATCACTTATAGTAGCACAGTGTAAGTTTCGGTAGATTGATTTCGATATCCTAGGCCTCTGACTGTATTTGCAGTGTACACCAACAGACTCTAATCGCAAGTAATCACTACACGAGCACATATTGACATACTGCGGCTGTTTGAAGTTTGAACAGCTGCAGACAAGCTTTACAGATTTTAACGACTACTGTGGTTGGGTTCAAGAGTTCTGTAAATCCCAGTTTGTGACATCTAAGCCTGCTCTGTGCGATGGAGATGTAGATTTATAAACTTCAAGCCAAGTGAGGGATGATAGTGTTGAATCTTGTTTTCTCAATAGTATATGAGGGTTCAGGAGACCTTGCGAAACTGTTTGTAGACTTCTTGCATTTCCTTGAATTTTTCGTGTTCCCTCCTTATCTGTTCTGTTCGGCTTTGGACAATATCGAGCATGGAATTGGGCTCAGCCGATGTGGAGAAGGCAGCAAGTTGGGATTTCTCAATTTGAAGCTGTTCTTGTAAGTGGATGAGGTAGGCCTTCTGCGCATTTAGCTTCTCCTCCGCCTGTCGGTATTCTGCTTCATGTGACTTCTTCAGTGATTGGAGAGTATTATAAATCTCAACTTCCATTTTCAGAGGGTTGATTTCTTGGTCATCTGGAGAGTTAGCCACCACTTTTTCTGTTGTTCGGGAAACTGGGGAATCCATGGTTGTGGTTTGGGCCTCTACTTCAGTTGCATTTTGTAACCCACCTGCACCCATGAGAAGTATCAGACAAGGTCACTAGTGGTGAATATGAATTCTTATGAAAACTGATGGAAAATAAATGTTTATTCACAAAGCGCACTGAGTAATGGTCACTATTAAGCTTGCCATACTTTTGAAAGCCATGTCCAGAGATCAGTGATCAACTAAATTCTCTGTTTAGGCTTTCAACCTGTTCGGTTGTTCTTGAAATTTCAACTGTTTTCCGTTCAAATCAATACACACTCAAGTTAAGCCAATCATTTAGGTACTTCAAACTTATAATTAAGTGCTTCGATTATATTCTACTACTTAATTTAAACTTTAAGCTTTATTATTCCATTCGACTTGAAAGTATACCATCGGTAAAAAGTACATGCGATGGATACAGAACCAGGACATATGTAACACCCCGAGCATGTGTCTCGCCATTCTTCATCTGGAATCCATTACTAATAGAGGTGGCAAAATAATCCGTTTAGGTAAACGGATTAGTAAAATCCATTAAGAATTTGTTAAACGGATTAATGAAATCCATTTATGTGTAAATGATGTGTAAATGGATTAAAGAAATTCATAGGACTAAATGGATTTAAGAAACCATTTAAGGCATTTTATGCTAATCCATTTGGACCATTTAATCCGTTTACACTAAATGGTCTAAATGGATTGAACCATTTAATCCACAATCCATTTAAAATTCATCCTATTCCATCCAATTCACCCATTTTGCCAACTCTAATTACTAACACTTCAACATTCGGTTCTGGCTCGCCCACCCAAGCATTTTCTTACTGCCCACATTACAAGCCCAAAGAAGATCCATCCATTTGGAGGACATTAATGCCATCCTATTACATGGAGGCTACCTGAATTGATCGTCTATAATCTATATGCAAACAACCCACCTTCACTGTTATCCTACGCACTGGCCGGATGAAGTCTTTGCTTATCAAATTACTAAGTGTCAAGAGACCTATTCAAATACCTTATTTTTCTAAATATATTGTGCATGTACTTGATAGTTTACCACATATCCATCATCCATTTTGAAGGGGATTTACAAGAATACTTCACCTTTCTTCAATTAAATTAAAATGACAAAAATTGAATATGAGATATGCACGAGAAACAGAGAAAATAATACTTTTATGCGCTAAAGTGAAGTACTTACGCAGTGGCGTAGTAGACATGTTTTCCAAAGCGTCCCAGATGGTAATCAGCGGACTCCTATTTTTAAGCTGATGAACAAACTCAAATTAAGTACTGATTAATGCATCAACATGAAAATGAGTGGAAAAGTATATGTACCATGGAGAAAGCGGCTTCTAGGCTGCACAGTAAAACTTGAGCAGGCTCCTTTTCAGATCCATACAGGAGATCAATACCAAGTTTCAATATCTTCTCTATTTCAATGCTAGAGTGGATAGATTTACATATCTCCAACATTTTTGTAGCATGTGGAACCAGATCTGACCTAGCATCACATCGACGGCAGTAGTATGCAGCATCCAGCTTGAAGTTTCCTCCGATCCTTCCAGCCATGTTACAACGTAGAGCACAGTTTAGATGTGCAACATGCCCGCAGATATATGGTTCATTTACCACAACTTCACATCTAAAATAACTGAAGCCTCCAAAATCAGGTTTCACAGTTCTTGAACACAGAATACATGAGCAGCGGCGACAGAAATCAGATTGCGTGCAGCAAATATCGCAAGGCATGGTGCGCTTTTCAGCTTCTAAGAGCAAATCCTCGCAATGTCTCCTCCCAGCGGGGCATTTAGTCGACTGAGACTCAGACTTGGAGTCGCCTTTCATGTCCCTAGATGAGCTGGAAGATGAAAAGGCCTTTGGATCTGTGATATAAGATTGCGGACAAACTGAAATTTTAAAACAATGTTCGCTAATACGTAAATTAGGTAAGATATCCAAAGAAAAGAATTATACACTTCCAAAAAAAAACTTAGTTCAAGAAGCAGAATCAGTCAACTTTGATCCGTTGCAAAAAGTAATCGTACAAATTTGGTGACTTTACAGAGAAAAGCACTTGCATTTTACTATAGAGAGCTATTCAAGATTTCTTGGCTAAATAATCTGATAGAAAATTCCAGTTTCACTTCTTCGCGTTCATTTGAAACTTGTATGCACATGTAAGGTAGTCAAATATGCTGGAACAGACTGAGTATGATATACATGATAAGAAATCCCAAAGAAAGAAAAAGAAGAAAATATTCTTCAACAAAATCCTCACAGACGGACATCAGATGTCATTAGCATTTTTTAGATCTCTTTGCCATTGTGAGCAGTGCCAAATCAGTCGAATGTCCGCCTATGAATTGAGTAGCATAGTGGTAAATTAAAACTCCTTGCCATTTCTTTTATTCTTATTGTATTAAAGGAGACAGGAGAGAGCTCCATAGGAGATCCCAAACAGAGTCTGATATACAGAGAGTAAAATACTTTAAGACTAGTAGAGGGCTAACTGTAATTTAACTCTAACCTGAAGGGGAGCTGGTACGCTTTCTAGCCGGAATATTCCACGAAAACATATCAAAAAATGCTTGGAGATCCACATCAGGAAACTCTTTTCTGATATATTGCTCAAGTGACGCTCTACTATAAAATGCTCTCGGATGTGGTAGATGCTTGGGCGCATATAGGTAACGGTCGGCATGGTGGTCTTGCTTTGTAATTCTTCTTCCAACTTTCCATCTCCAATTATCTCCAGGATTTGGCCAGTTTTGTGGTGCATAAGGATATCCAAATCCAGATTCATTCTGACCAACAGCATGAAGAACATCAATTTCTTCAGGCGTGCCTGCATACTTTGGCTCAGAGTCCTCAACTTCAATATCTTCCTTCATAACAGAGTTAAACGAGACAAGCGACTGCAGCAACAAAACACAGCAATTAAACTAGTAAAAAAACAAATCATAAATCGAGTTGAAGAACATATAAGCAGTGGGAAATGCCAATTCATTTCTTCAAAGAACGGAAGCTAGGGTTTATGAGATGAGTTCTTTAAGTAGGTTCTTGTTGACATGGCAATAAGGAAATGAGATGATCCAGAAGAACAACTCCCAAGAAGCAGCAGCATCCGCAATAGAATTAGTGCGGGCGTTGTGAAATGAAAACACAGCACCTGAATACCTGATGTATGCAAGTATGGGAGAAGAGCGGACGAGAGACGAGATCGGACAAACCCTAAGATTCGAATTCGAACATACGAGTGATTAGTGAATAGGGAAAGGGAAGTTGTGGAGGAAATGTTCATTTAATATGAAAATGAAATAAATTTTAATTATTATTAACTAGCATACCGTCCGTTGTCCTGACTGAATTTTTTTTCCTATTTTCATCCGATTCTCCTTAAGTGCGAAATCTTTTCCACGTAATTTTTTATTTTAATGTTTATTTTTAAATTTTTTACGTTTTATTTTATACAATTTTTGTTTATATTTTTTCCGTGTCTCCATTTGATTACTTTTTTAAATTTTTAATTTTTTAATTTTTTTGTATTATTTTATGCTATTTGAAGTTTGGGGCTTCAAGTATGAGCTTAGGAATGTTAATGAGTAATTGATAGTCTAGTCATTTTATTTGTTTAATGAAGGGTAATTATATCTTTTTACGTTTGGTTTTAGATCCGTTTTGCTATTTATTTATAATAATAGATAAATAAAATTAGTTAATGTTTTATTAAATAAAATCAGTTTCTATTATTAAAAATCTCAATCATTGATTATTAATCAACAATTGTGATTTTTTTATTTATTTATAATTTCGATCATCCTTTATACATGAACTCTTGCCTAAACAAATTCTGTAAAAAATAAATAAATGAGTATTCAAATTTCAAACCAATACTTAGAATAAATTCACATGTTTATCATCTTTATGTGTTCTCTCACATTCAAAACTTAAACCTTTGTAAATTGCATGGCCTTCAACCTTTCCGATTTTCGCAGTCCATCGCCACATTATCTGCCTACTCAAACGTTCATTGGACCGTATGTCCAGATTCAAGACAGTCTGGAGTTTTTGTTTTTGGGACATAAATTTATCAGTTGGTTTTCAAAACAGTTGAACATATATTTTAGTGATGAATTAATTGTTTTATATTCATAAAAATTGTATCGAATACAAATACGGTTAAAAAATAGTATATTTTTTATAACTAAAAAAAATTACAAGTAAAAATAAATCGATCGCCCAGCCATCACGTAATAAAAAATTATCCGTCAGTGAGATAAAAGATAATTTTTGTGTTCATTCATTTGAAAATACATGTGTTGGTTCATATGAATATAGAAAATAAAACTGAGATTAGTTTTCAAGTAGCTTCTTGTTGACATGATTAACAAGCAATGTTATACACACATGATTTTCAAAATCTGATTATCTAAAAATTAGTATGTGGAAAGAAACAGAAACACCATCTCGATGGGCTTCCCTGAGAACAAGTCGCTAATATTTCTCTGTGTAAAGAAATCAAAATATAGTAAAATTAGACACAACCGTCAATCAACAACGAACTAAGTTTACAATTGTAGAATTGAATATATGATGTTATTACATTCTGTAAATACGAGAAATACAATTTTATTAAAATAAATCTTTCACCAGAAACCACTTATGATTCCAAGATGGCATGCCTCAACCAACATCAACAACAATCGATTCATAGTGACAACCTGATCTTTTATAGGATGATCCAGTTCAGTTTTGCATTGCTTTAATGAGCCAATAATCTTCTTTGAATAATCTCTCGCTTTCTCAAAATTGAAATGTACCCAATAAGAACGAACATCCGGCATATCATCAACCACAGATTGAAATGCATTTCTACACGAAATCAAACTATTTATCCGTGCAACGTCCACTATTTTTTTCATGTCATTTAGAATCTTATTGATATTTGAATGAGCATTTTCATATGCAATGTCCACAGATATAATAGCAATATCATAAAGGGTGGCTTTTTCACTTCGGGGATCAGAATAGAGAGTTCTTTTGCAGAATTCATAAACTTCAGTTCTATCACAAAAGAATAGAACATAGGAATTGTGTTTATGGGAGATGACAATGTGTGAAGTCGCAAGGACATATACCGTCAAAAACAAGAGTCCAGAACTATAAGCCGAAAAATAATAGTAAGACATGACTATCTTCACTGAAATTTTTTTACTTTTGTTTTCAGATTTCACCTGTAGAACATAATTTTCATATTCACATAAATGTTCAAAACAATATGGGCTTTCAAATAACTAAAGGTGATGTTATGCAATTGTGGTCGGTTGCTAGTCTGGAGATGTTATATATAACATTTAATACGCATGAAAATTAGAAAAATGAAATTTGCAATTAATGAATTGTGTCTTGTTTTTTTTTTCTCTTTTTCCATTTTGAATTGAAATAGATATCTTTGATGTGTTTCACATGTTATATATAACTAATGAGTTGGTTTCCGATATGAATGTCTTAATAAGATTTGTGGCAAATCGCATGCACTTATCTTTTAAACTTGATGGGTGAGACCATCATTATAAAATCTCTATTAAACAAATGATCACGGATCACCTTCTTTCTTATAAAAACTCATATATTTTTTTAAAAAATTTACAAAACAATTATTTAAAAACGGAAAAGGATTTAAACTATTTAACAAATAAACTTTTAAAAAGTAAAAAATAAAACATGTATTAAACTATAAATTTATTATTATTTTTCATATACAGAAACATTTCATAATGAAAAATAATGAAATCGAAAACTTTTTATAATACTAAGTTTTAAAATGAATTGAAGCAGAACATTGTTAAATTAAATGCATATTATTTATTTATCAACAAACTAGCTCTGCGCCCGTCGCCCCGACGGAAATTTTTCTCATGTCTCAGTTCGATTCTCCTCAAATTTTTTAACGTATTCCAGATAATTTTTAATTTGTACATATGAATTTAGAATTTTTAATTTTAAATGAGTATTTTTTGTTTGTGTCTTATTTCTATTTTGTCTTATTCTTAATTCATTTAGCGAAGAAAATGCATGATTTAGCGACGAAAAAAATTCATAACTAATTGTGTGTTGAGGATGATATTCTATTATTAGGGTAGATTCCTAGAAAATTAAAACTTTGCAGTTAATCAGTTATATTTTTTCCATCGAAAATTGAAAATAATATCTTTTAAGTGTCCCGTCATAACTAATGAGTCTGGTTCCTCCTACAAGTTAAAACTTAAAACGAATTAAAATTCATCAATTATTTTATACAGAAACTCTTGTATCCAAATTCCTTGTTCATAGCATATTCATTCATTCAATTCAATGAATACGAGATTTCATGAACATAATTCCTCAAATCCATGACTTACACGACAACTCATGAAACATTACAAGTATAGATTAGTAGCCTAACCTAGGGTTCGGTTCCTCCAAAGACTCATCTCTTTACCATATGCACTATTAAGTCTGGTATTTGCATATTTGGAGATTCATATTTGCACATGGTTAAAGCTTGTGTGTATTTAGACAAATCTCTTCGGGTCAACGAGACCTCTGAGTCTCAATTGAGTCAATCCTATGCAACCTAATCCTAGCAAGGCGTGTGTTGAAAGGGTACTCGTACGAATATAGTACTCAATCCGTTCCATAATTTTCTTTTCATATGAGAATTGGTACGATTTTAAAAAAAATTAAATTGTATGAGATAAAAGTAGGAAAGATACACTACACCAAACTGGTCATTTAGCGACCACAAATTAGCGACCAACAAATCTGCGTCCAAATTAGCGACCACAAATTAGTCTCAATTATATAATAAGTGGGATATGAATAGATTTGATAGAGAGTGTAACTGTGAAAAAGAAAAATTATTATTTTTAAGGAAACAGGAAGAATATTTTTAAACACCAAAAAAAGAAATGAGAAGAAAATATTGATCTGCGTCCAACAATTTAGCATTCATTTGTTGGATACACAAGTGGACACAAAGTTATATTTTTTTATAGTGTACAAACAAATCCAAGTCGCATGTGACTCAGTCCCACTCAAGAGACTTGTTCAGCCTGTCGTATACACATGCCACCACGAACGAGGGAAGAATACTATTTTTCTCTCGGACATGCACATATAGTCAATAATGTTGAACGGCATTTAATGATGCCTTGCCTTGTCCAACAAGAGAGCGATAACTAATTGGAAAAATGTCATTTAAATCATGAACTTGTCAAATTCAGACATTGAAATCCTCAACTTCAAAAAGTTTATTTAAATCCTTAACTTTTATTTAGTCATCCAGTATAGACATGTCGTTAGAATTTCCGTTACAAAACTAAAATATCAAAAAAAAAATCAATTTTTTTTTAAAATTTTAAAACTTCATTAAACAAATAAGTAAAATTTACTCATTTAGTATCACTTTTGGTAAACAAAATTATGCGTCAAGAATCATTTTGTATAAATTTAATTTGATAATTCAATTATTTGCCAAAATGTAGCATATAATTTTATCAAAAATATAAAAAAAATGTTGAATAATTTTCGATTATTGTTTTGAATGTCTTTGAATTTTAACAATTTATTTTAATATTTTTTGCTATTTTTTATTAAATGTTTATATGAAATAATATGGGAAATTCAAGTTTTTTTGAAACATTTATATTTAAAAATAACAAACAAAATTTAAAAATAAAATAAAATTTAGAGACATACGAAAACATAATGGAAAACTATCCAATATTATTGTTATATTTTTTTATAAAATTTTGTATTACATTTTTAAAATATCAAATCAAATTTATACAAAAACTATTCTTAAGTCATAATTTTTTTTTATCAAAAATTATACTAAATGAATGAATTTTACTTATTTGTTTAATGAAATTATAAAATTTTAAAGTTTTTTTAATATATATATTTTTGATTTTTTTGGATTTTGTAACGGAAATTGCTAACGGGAATTCTAACGACACGCCTATAGTGGCCGACTAAACATAAATTGAGGATTTAAAATGATAGTTAACAAAAGTTAAGGATTTAAAATGAGAGCCAACAAAAGTTGATGATTTAAATGAAATTTTTGAAGTTGAGGATTTAAATGTCCGAATTTGTTAATTTCGTGATTTAAATGACATTTTTCCCATAACTAATTTGCCACTTGTGCAACAATGGTTAGTGTGTTAGCAATTCTCCTTTAGCTCACGCAACAAGTTAATTAAAAAGTGTTGGTTATAACGTGCTACCCACCCTTCAAAAAAAACCTCATTTGTGGAATTTATTTTTGATAGCAAACATTGTGGAATTTCTAAATTTTCAGATATTTGTTGGAAAGCTTTTGGATTTGTTTTCTTGCTTTTAGATTTTTAAAGAGTGGATTGCGTTCAGAATACAAAAAAAAAACAGAACAAATGAGAAAGACTTGTTTCCCATGTTTGAAGCACTCTAGTAAATTTCAAATTTATTTGGCATCGAATTGTATTTTAGAATTTTAAAAATTTATTGTATAAATGCTAATGATGGTGTTGTTTCTTGAATTTTTAATATTTTTGGATTTTTTTCTTATGTTTTGATTTTTTTGAAAATTGTAAACATTTAACGAAAATATACATTGAAATTATAAATTGGTGGTTGGATTTTAACAGAGTTAATTTATGAGTGGTTTATTATAATTTTTATTTTATTTGAGATGATGGTTTTTCACACACAAAACCCTCAAATAAAAGGTGTTTTTGGGCAAATAACTTTTTATAATAAATCAAAACTCTTTCAAAGCTATAAGCATATAAAGAAATTAAACGTCTAAATTATCAAAATACAATACTATCCGATTTTTATAAGTTTCTCAATTTTTTTTAAAATATTTTCAAGTTCTTTATTTTTCAAAATATTGTTCGTAAAGCTCTTAAATAGAACCCTAACGGAAAACCACGATGGGTGAAAATTATGGGTGATTCTTGAAAAAGTTTAAAAATACTTTTAATTTTGTTTGACAATTCTCTTAAGTAAATGGAGATTTTCAATAATTTTCCTAAATTAGATACTCATGTGTAGAATTATGCAATTACATATTATTTAATTACTACGTACATGTGAAACACTTCAAAATTGTTTATTTTGAGGGTTTTTAATTGAATTAATCTTATTAGTAATATGCCTATACTAGTGTGGGACCCGTTGTCCCGGCAATTTTTTTTCATATTTTAATTCAATTTAATAAAGATTTTTAAAGTTTCTTTTTATAATTTTATTCTTGTAATTGAAATTTTTGAATGCTACATATTTTTTTAATTTTTTGAATATAGTTCCATTATATTATT
>JAWWMW010073852.1:0-23788 GCA_035048345.1 Echeveria elegans | reverse complement strand
AGAGTGAATCACCTGACATCCTGCAAAACTAACCAAAATCTAGAACCTCTCGGCTCTGATACCAATTGATAGGATCGAGGTTAGTGCGTACAAACTAGACTAGGAACGTTCAAGAACCTAGACTACGTCTGCAGGCTCTGATACCAATTTATAAATAGTGAATGGTTCTTACTGGTGCATTTAGCAAAATGAACAATGGGTTGAACCTTTGACTAGAATAAGAGAAGGTTCAATCCATCGTCCATTGGTGCGCTTGCCCTCGGCGGAAAGAAAGACTATAAAAAATCATATTGCAAATTGCTAAAAATAGAAATAGAACCGGAATATCACAATTGGGCCAGGTCCACTATAATCACTGGACCGGACCGATGTCTTCAGAATTATGACGTCACACGTAACTGAAGTCATCAGAACTCCACCGTAAATCCGTTCCCGGCGAAATTCACAAACCCACAAAAATTCACACTTTTTTCCTCAAAACTCATCGTCTCCGTTTTAATCTCTCAACGCTCGTTCCGCAAACCTTACACGACTTTTAATTTCCAAAAAACACAGTAAAAATCCAATCTTTATTGATTTTGTTCGAATTCTGATGGCAATGGCGCCGGAGAGATCGAATCCGCTGCACAAGTTCTACCTACCGCCTCGACTCAGATGGGGCACTCAACGACACCTCCGATGCAAGAAGCCAGACGGAGAAATCGACAAGCGATCGGACGGAATCGAAGCTATTGGTGAGAAATTGATGATGGATTTCAAGCTTAAGATTGATACGATTAGTAACGAGGAGGTTAATGAAAGAGCGGCGCCGGTTGTTGGTGTGGTCGAGGGTGAGTCGGGGTCATCTCCGACCAAACCGTGGAATTTGAGGGTGAGGAGGTCGTCGCCGGCGGAGGCTGATGGCGATATGGTGGTGGAGAGGAGGAGGAAGAAGAAGGTTAGGGTTTTCGAGGAGGAGAAGATTGTTAAGAAGCTTTGGGTGAGGTTGGAGAGGGAGGAGATTGAGAAGGACTTTGCGGCAATGGGTGTGATTAAGCTGCCGAGGAGACCTAAGAAGCGCCCTAGAACCATTCAGAAGAAATTGGATGTGAGTTTCATTTATGTGATTGTGTTTATTTTTCTGCATGTTTTTTTTTAAAATGTTTGATTCCTAAAGATCAAAACTTTGAATTGTGATTCCGAGTGTTGTTTCATTTCAGTGGTTTTGAGTTTTATGGTCTGACGTGTTGTGATTTTTGTGGAATTGCAGACTCTTTTCGCGGACTTGGGGCTGAATGAAGTGAATGTAGAGATGTATGCTGTGCGGGAGGCTCCCCAGTCATGAAAGGTACTTTCGTTTCTATCAAGCAGCTGATCGCGGTCATCACTGAATTTTATCTGCAACGTGGATCAGTGGGTTAACAGATGCTTTTTTTTCTTCTTCTTTGCTGCGGGGGTAACAAAAAAGGATGAATGTGGTGGGAAAGATTAAGGTGACTGATATTGCTGACTTGTTATTCATTTGGATTTTAAAGTGGTGGTAATAATGCTCCACGATGTAAAGCTGGAAGTTTGATTAGTAAATTTAAGTTTTGTCGAGTTCATGGTGGTGTGCCGTTAGCTTTTTGTGTAGTGCAGCATCTCAATGTTCAGGGCGTAGGGGGAATAAGTTGTCTCAAAAATGCTGGGTTTTCAATGAGAATGTAAATGCTGCTTGGAAAACCACATTTATTTGGTATACAGAATATTGTCCTTTTAAATCTTCACTTTTCACAGTTCATGCTTATTATTATGCAACTGTATTTGTATAATCAAAACTGCCTTACGTGTGTTTGATTAGTAGTTTCTGAATTCAGTCTAAACTGATGTCCTTTTTGTTTAACAAATGAGCAGCAAGATAAAAACCAAAACGCTGGCAGGGAAATATTGCTGAATGGTGGGCTGGGTCGGATGGTGGGCTGACTAATGGGCTGGTGGATGTGTGGTGGTTTGAGGATTTAGCGATCAAAAATTAAACTTTAGCAATGAAAGTTTCCGTTGCTGTTTGTGTGTTGTAAATGGAGAGCTATTATTAGTATAGATTTTTGCGCACTGTTGTATGTAATTTCCAAAATATTTGTACATAGCCAGTTTTCATCTGCTTCATTGACCATAAACTTTACACCTTCCTTTTTGAGGAACCCATTACTGGGAATATTCAGACGTATCCTACGGTAACAACTACACCTATAAAACATTAAGGATGTTGGAAATTTTTGTAAAAGCAATTATTCTTTGCAAAAAGGTGTGTATTTGAAGACTCTTTTGTAAACATTGCCAAAAGCACAATACAACTAATATTTATGAATTATGATATATATGATTTGGGAGAGGATCAGGTAAAAAGGAGGCTAATTATATAAAGTGTTAAGGAATCTTGGACGTCTATTATGTGATAATCAGTGGTTGTGATTAAATATTAATTACATAATTATTAATTAATTAATGGGGATAAAAAAGATTAATTGGTAATTAGGGGTAAAGGTGACCTTCTACTAACTAACCCTAATTGTCGAAATTACTCCACCAACAATTTAAATCAAACCAAATCATGCATCAACACCCCATCGAGACTGCCGCATCCACGTCTGATGTGCGTGATTCAACACCACAAAAATCACGCATTCAACACCACGCAAAACCCTACGAAAAAATTGAGACTGCCGCATCAACGTCGGGGTCGGCTGCTGTGCGCGATTTCCTGCAAAAGACGAACTACGACGACGGAAACTGCGAATCTTAAAATCGTCGCAAGATACGAGGATGTCGAGTAGAGTTTCTGGAATTGGTAAACGTTCACACAATATTTTTACTCCTTGTATTGTCATTCAATTGGCATAGGCTACAACAGGTTGCACTTCCACGTTTGTAATGTTCTCAATTTATTAGTCAAAACAACTCCATTAAGGCTACAAAGGTAGAAATGATGTGAAAATAAAGTGTTGTCATATATATACTTTGGACAATTCTTGAACCATAATATTCAAATAGGGGACATGTTTCAAAAGTTGGAAAATATAATACATTGTTGCAGGTATATGCTACAATAGGTTTCACTTCCATGATTCTGTCATTATAATACTCAAATAGGAGACAAAAATGTCGAAAGTTGGAAATGTCGAAAATAAAATAATGTCATGTATATAATGTGGACAATTCTTGCATTATGATGCTCAGATAGGGGACAGAAAAATAGTGAGTATTTTTGAAAATCAAGTGGAAAGGTAATGCTTACTGGAGACAAATCAAGTGTAAATGACATAGGCTACAATAACTTTCACCTCCACGATTAAAATGTTCTCGATCTATTCAGCAAAACAACTTCATCAGGGCAACAAAGTTGGAATGTTGCTAAAAATGTTGTCACACATACACGTGTACAATTCTTGAATTATAATATTCAAATAGGGGACAGGAAAATGTTATGAATCTATGTGACATCAGATGTTATATGAGGATGATCAGTGTGTTATGAACTATGGTTGAGCACAGACTTGCTTCGTCTTCTTCGTCTTGTTGTGCTAAATGAATGAGAAACAACTTTGGTCGACTGTTTCACTATTTCCACAACCTGATGATTCTCTCCCTCTTGATCTCTCCCGAGATCTCCTTCATCTTCTCCTTTTGCAGCTTCTTCATCACATAAGCCTGAGCTATTTCGTTGTTAATATCCATCACGTAGCACTTGGACGAAGTTTGATCGGTTTTCTGGTGAAACGAATTATTTTTACAATCAGAGCTGAAATGAGAAATGAGGTAAATGATTGTCCGATGAAAGGTTTGAACCGAATTGGACAGTTTGGGGCAATATTGATGAATTTACTCGAATCATTTGAGCTTGCATCCACCGAAAAATCCAAAAAAAATAACAAATTGGTTAGGATGGTAAACGGAAAAAGCATTATCAATCCGAGCTATGAAATCGGAACATCTTGCTCATTGTTGATTTTAATGGGGGATCAAATCATGTCATATTTACCTTGCTCGCCGGCGACATCATTCCGGGATTCAGCTTGTTCAACGGGACTACCACTGCGATTATGCTGATTGTGCCGGCTTTGATGATCAAATCCAAATCATCCCACGCCATCATTCCGGTCTGATGTGTTTTGAGATACAATATTTTCGAATCTTTTTGGTTGAAAACGATGGACGTGAATCAAGGAAGTTTGTTTGACTAAGTTTTGGAAAGGTAATATTAGACTAATCTTTAATCATGGATTGTATAATGACATCGGTACCCTTTTTGCTTATGATCCAAATCAAATTAATTGAATCAACTATGATCGTTGGATGAGATTGATTAAGGGATAAGATGTTTTAATACTTTTCATTTTAAAATGTCCTTTTTATATGATCCATTCCCATATGATTTTTCTACAAGTATATGTATAGTTATATGAATCTGTCGTGAAACTACATCGTTTTAATTAAAACACAATCAAAACGACGTAGTTTAATTGATTTGGAAAATTTTGTTCGCAGCACTGAATCCATTTTCGTCATTAGAGTTTAACTATTATTTACAAGGGGCCAACTATATTGACAGAGGAAACGACAGAAGCTTCAACCCTACCGCAAGTTTGGCACTTGGCACACATAGAAACTTCAATCAGGTATCATGGAAAAAGGTAAAAAAGTGAAGGTCAAGGGTTCAAACTCCACTAATGGCATAATGGGGTAGGAGTGAAACCTTTGATCTTTTTTTTTTTTTTAAAAACGGACCAGAAAATGATGTGTATCATCAAGTTTAACCTACCTGATATGCTGATCAATACTGAAATCCAAACCTTTGACATGTTTCAATGTTTCATGCACAAAACATGGCCAACAACAAACTACAATGACCACTAAGTTACTAAAACTATATACGCGAAGGGCCGGGCATACAAATGACGGTATCAGTTAGGAGTCATGTGTGGAGTGCATGAACTTTTTACCTTGTTGCCGCTCTAGAAACTTCAACTATCTTAATCTATATATATAATAGTTTATCATCAACCACCACACATTTACCAACCACTTTTTTCATTTCTAATTATCCTTTTTTTCGTCGCTAAAAGATGCTCCACAACATCTAACTAAATCCCTACATTTGTCAACAATATCTCACTAAACCTCTATCACCTAAATAAACCATTCCAACTAAATTAAATTAGAATTTTAAAAACAAATTAATAAATTAAAAATTAAAAATTAAAACATAAAAATTAAAAATTAAAATGTAAAAACTTTAAAATATTAAAAAATAGAAAATAAACATTTAAAAATTCAAAATTTTTGCAGGAAATATTTAATATTTTTAAATTTTTAATAGAAATATATGAATCGTTGCGCACTTTATTTTTTGATGTATATCTATTACCGCCAGACAATAACACTACCAACAATATTTAGTGTCGCCGCATTCCGTCGGAATGACGGGTTTGACACTTGTAGGAACAAAAGAAGTGATGGAGGAGAACTTAAGATGCTTGTTTGAGTTAACAGTTCTAGTCCTTTATAATTTCCAGTGACCTGAGTCGTGAGCGAGCTGCCTGACTGCCATTCCACCATGATAGCTCTGACTGAGCCTCTCCTGCTCACTTGTTCAAACATTATTCTCTCCTAACTGCATAGGAAGTATCAGGGAAGCACAGGATACTCATCAGCTGAGGTTTTTTTTTTTATTTTGCTATGCTATAGAAGCAATCCACAACAGAACACTGATACAAAACTCCAAATCAGAGCAAGTGCTCCTTGTAGACCGACAGGAATTTGGGAGAAAAAGCATGGGGAAATCACAAGCTAGAAATAAGGCAAGCAATCATAAAACAAAGGTCAATCCTGTGTACGCAGATGAACAAAATTGGTAAGAAATGTATTCCCAATGTGCTTTAAAGCATTGTAAGTGATTCAGATGTTGAGATTATGACTTCAAAATGTAATTCCAGGTGGTCAATGACAAGTTTCAGAATACCAAAACTTTTTAATAGTGACTTATAATCCAAAACATAGGAAAACAAGGCGCCAGACCAACTTCTAAGCCCCTCGGTATTTGGGTACTCAAAGACTACATCCTTGCCGCACAACTTCCTTTAAACTGCAGAAAAAGTCTCCAGTTTGTACTCGGTGTTGTTGCGCTCCTTCGGGTCAGGATAGATCTGCATCCCATAATGGCACTTACAACAAGCCTTTCGCCTCCTGAAACAACAACCTGCCTGAACAAACCATTAACAGCTCTTGTCAAAAGTCAAAACCAACACAAATATCGTAAATTACCGAATTGTAGAAATGCAATCACAATCACTCACATTGCAGCATTGATATACAGGTCCTTCATATCACTTTTCAAGTCATGGTTAGAGTTCTCTAGTTCAAGGAACGCCTGCAAATAAATTAACCTCAGCGGCTACAACACAGCAGTGCATACGCATAATAAATGTGAAGAGAAAGGTTCTTCAGAGACAAATATATTATATGAGGAAAGAAGGATATCATACAAGCTGTTGGATTTAACAAATGCAATGGCTGAGATTATGACACGTGCACGAACGAGAAATAATAAAACACGTGTCATAATCTCAGTCACTACATTTATTAAATCGAACGGCTGAAATTATGTTCTTCTATCCTCAGTTAATATGTGGTCTCCAAATAACTTTCATACATATTTCAAAAATCTGAGCTACAGTGTCTTCAAACTCATTGGGCTCTGCATACTGATCTTTCTGAATCTTCTTCTTTGTGGTATACACTTTCAAAAATCCATATTTATCACAACAAATCCAATCCAACAATTTCAGAAAAAATAAGCAATGTTGAAACCCTAAATATTCATCTCAATTTCACTCAATTCACAGACAACGTACCAAACACATTCAAACCAAATTGATAACCAAAACTACTAATCAGTCAAGTAGGCTGCGAATACCTGCTAGTGCTGGAGATCTGCTGCTAATCAAACAGAAAAGCAGTCAATTTCAATTTATCTAATATAATTTGGAAAATAAATAATTAGTTTTAAATAGCAGAAAAAGACGAAAATTCCTGGTGAGTTTGATTAGGTTTTCAGCTGCGTTTTCTGCTTACAGTGATTCCTTTGGTTTGCATGCTGCAAATGATTATGGATTATGGAATTTTTGTTTACTTGTTTTTTTCAAGATTTTTGAAGAGATAATATCCTAAGTTAACATGTTTGAGTAAATTTTGTGGTTGACGTAGAGGAGAATAGTATGGCAGGGGCGAGCAAGACTAGAGTTAGAATATTGTTAAGAATGGATAATTGAAATGGCTGCTTGGAAATCCCAGTTCCTTCAGTGAAGAGGTGGAAGAGATGGGAAAGGTCTCCAACAGCTCCCGGAAATTGGATACGAGAGCTCTCTCCGATTGCTAATGATGAACTAATCTAGTCGATATATTCAACATTAAACTAGTTCTTGAACCTATAAGCTAAGTTCCTTAATTTGCAAAGTTTCCGCAAATACAAAAACAAGCAAATAGTAAATGAATAGCACAAGTACGCAACGATTTAACGTGGAACCGGAGTACTCGGAGAAAACCACGGATCTCAGTCGCAAAGGCTGAGACAAAGAATCCACTAAGCAAGAAGCAAGGCATACAAAGTTTATCCGATCATGACCAAAGAACAATAGCAATGGAGACAACTAACAACGCAGGGAACACAAACTAGTCGAAGCCATAAAGTGAAACGCAAGCACCTGGAAAGATTCGGCAAACCTCGCCAAACTCGACTGAAATCCGTCCAATTCAGATTCAGATATCTTGTCAGCATCAGTCATCAATCCACACACGCCAGTTCGAGAAACCACCACCAATCGGCTACTCGACGTCTCTTAAAACTCCAATTCGCTTGAATCGTCTTCTCGGAATCTTTATGCAATCGCCAAGCCCCCGAATTCAGTTCTGCATTTTTGCTCTCTGACCTAATTCCCAAAACAGGTCACACGTTTTGTAATGCTGGGAAGATGAACAAAACGACGACGTCTTAGACGGCAAATAAAACTCCAGGCGCGCCTGCTCCTTTTGCTGGACTTGGGCCAACATCTTCTGATTTGGGCCGAGCCCAAATCCTTTAAATCTTTCCCGCCTGAACAAGTACACAACAACATCTTCATTCATCAGGAACGCAACAAGCAATTCCCAGCAGAGTAAACACCAAATCCTGATCTGAACTTTTAGCAGCTTTCATCTCCATTTCAACAGCAGTTTCAACAACCAAAAATCAAGAAGGGACAAGTTGAACTATGACTAGCTTACACAATTCTCAACAATAATTGTCACTGTTCTGTCAACCCTTCTCTTTCAGTAAACACAAAGAGTGCACTTAGAAATCTGGACTACAAGTTTGTTTAGGTTCTTGTGAATCAGATATGAATGAGCAACTCATGGCATCTTTCCAGCAACGCTAGTGCGAAAGCTGGCTCTATATAAACACGAACGCAACACACCGTTTCTCCCTCCCTCACTCTCGATCTTATCACTCTCCAGGTCATCCCCAGCTGGCAATAGCCAACAGGTAACCCCTTTCTCATGTCTGCGCTGCTTCTGATTTGGGCTCACTGAGTATTTAGAGCCTGATAAGTCCGCAAACGCTATTGGACTGTTGACGCATGATATTGCGAGTCTGATGTCCGAGTTGATGATGTAATGGAATAGTTTGGATGATGTTGAGATACTGAGGTTGAAGAAAGTTGTATTGAATTCTGCTGGGATTAGGATGCTCGTTTGATGTTCTTATGGAGCTTGTGCTGAGTGACTTGATTGAGCATTGGATGTCTGTGACAAAGTATATTTGTAGACATGGCAACAAGTGCACGGATCCTGTCGCTCGTAGGCTGGAGGATTTTTTGAATGATTCGGCTTGCTATGAGTGGGGGTACAGATCAAAGAAAATGAAAAGGAAAGTTAAGAAAATGGAGATGCTGGTTGGGATCAGCATGCAATTGAATCAGGAGCTGAAAGTGTTGGCTATGATGGTGCACACTTATAGGAGAATGCATTTAATTGGTAAGAAGAAAGTGAGGTTGCTCGAATTTCAGCGAAGGGTTTTGATGCAGATAGAATATCAGTGGAATTTATGGAAATAGGTGATCATCCGAAGAAAGCGGCGACATGATAGTTTTTGAGTTTCCGACGTCCGATTTTTTTCCACAGTACCTTATTTTAAGCGGAACGATGTCAGGAATCGAAATCACCAGCTTCGCTCGTGTCATATGGTGTTTTTTGGACATCCGGAGTCGTTTCTATTTTATTTGCAATTTCTAATATTTTCGGGTCTTTTTAGTAAATTCCGTTTTATTTTCTATATTAGGGTTTCGGCTGAATCGCTATTTAAACAAACTCGTGTCTTCATTATAGACGGCTATTGAATTTTACAAATCGAATTAGGATTTTTACTATTTTGCTTCTCTCGGTTTTACTCTACATCAGGTTTTGTGGCAGCGCCAGACAGTGAAAGATGTGCGTGACAAGTCGTTGTGGAACATGACTTGTGACTAAACTGTTCGACTCATGACAAGGTCTGTTTTTACGATACTCAGCAGGCTCAAGGACACCTTGGGTGCAGCACAGAATGAATCTTCTGAACAAAACCTTGGTGGTCTATTGAATACTAGCTTAGCTCTCCAACGTAGCGGGTCCTTTTCTGCAGCTGTTCATTCAGTAGTTTATCCGACTGTGACTGACACAGCGAGGCCAGTTTCTATAACAGCGGCCAGAAGTAAGAGCCAGGAACATGCTGGGCTTTTCAAAGGATGCATGTTGAGTGACTTCGCTTTTCCATCTCCTTCGACCTCGAAACTGACATTAGGTGGATTTATGAGAACGAATAGCTATCACCCGAAAAAAATCAACTCGAGCGTTACTTTCAGCAAACATTCTCTGACATGTAAAACCCGAATTCATTCCAGACTTCATGCTCAGAAATGGGAACATGCAGCGATTACAGCTCAGAGTACACTTGGTGACACTAGTTTAGCTCTACATTATACAAATTTGATCATATTGATGGACAAGCTTGCATCTCCACCTCATTTGATTGATCAAAATGCCAGAAATGATCTGTACGGAAAGTTGCCTGCCTGTGTTATTAAATATGTTTTAAGATTAAAACTGAAGCCTTGTGCCAAAGCCGTGGCTTCCTATGCCCTACGATGCTCAACTTTCAGCACAGTTACAAATCTTGGGATGGCTGGCGCCTCTTGCTTAAGACACAATTAGATGGCAATCTGAACACAACTTTGAGAGGCAGCAATCTTTCATCAAGGACAAAAGCACTTTTGGTGCAGACACTTCACCATGAGTACATGCTTCAGTCCTCGGTTCACAAGGTATTCACCCCAACAATTATTTATTTTTCTCATTCGGCATTCATTTGTACATCAAAGTTTCATATGTATGCGATTGTATCATTTACGGTACCTGCTGTATCATCTTTTGTTAGATATCTTTTTTCGCTTCATCATTCATCTCTGAGGTGGTAATGGGACGACAACAAATTCCATTGCGAACCTTAAGGTGCTGATTACCTTTGCCGTATTCGTTTTTTTGCAGCTTCTACTGATATGCATGTCATCCTATTTCCTAGGCAAATACTCTGCTAACAGCAGCTACTTCCAGAGTTAATCCCCACGTCTTTTAGGCTTCTACTGAAGAATTCAGTCGGTAAGCTGTGAGGTCAGTAACAAAGAAGCTAATAAGATTTAAATCCAGCAAATGCCACACTTGGGGCATTATGTTATTGTTGCTAGGACAATGCAAAAGATGATAGCAATGTACACCTACCAATTTGCAGCCACCATATCACATACTTGTTGCTATGCATATAGTATAGAGTATAAGATGGGACATGGAAATTATGTGTTCTCCACTTCAATAAAAATTCAAACAAAAGTTTCGAAATGGAGAACAGCTAGCTAACTGCTCTGATAGCATCCTCCACCCAGAATCCGGAGTAATCTACTAGCAATATGTCCTTTGATATGATATGATCAGGAACAAACATATAATGCCCATAGATAACGCGTTTTAGTTTGATTGATGCACACAACGAAGGGCCTATGCTGTTTTAGAAAATACTTCCCTTTTGCATATCTACAGTTTAAGATGATTCGAATGTGTTCCCTTTCGGCAACTCGTGGCTTTTCACTTTTTTGACTTGGAAGATCAGTTGTTTGTCTTCTAGTTTTGTCACCATGGCCATCTTCGTGGCCTTGTGATTACAGGAGGGCATTTCGATGCTGATTCAGTGCCTATATTTTCTATATGCAATAGGCACATGTAGCAATGTGTAGTAGTTAAATGTCTGCATACATCTATGTCATGGGACACTTACACTCTCGTAATGAGTTAGTGTTTATCTTAATTTGACTTTCGGCTCAAACCTATCCTGTATATAAATATGTGAGCACTGAATCATGAGTTTAAGAATTTCCGGCAAAGGCCTTGTTTTGCTGCTCACAGTAAGCTTGTCATGTATTCATCAACTTTGTTGCGATTTTTTTTCTTAATGGAAACTCTACTGTTAGGAGGGTTCCAACTGGGTTTAGTGAATGGATTAAGTATGAACTATTACCTAATGAGTTGCCCAATTCTTGAGCCTATTGTGAAGAACACGGTAAGCCAAGCTTTGCGATCTGATCCAACTTTGGCTGCTGGCCTCGTTAGAATGCATTTCCATGACTGTTTTATCCAGGTTCCGCTTCATGCAAGATATTTCTCTTTTACTTGGATGAGTTAATGTTAATATTTTCCGGTCGTAAATCGATCTTTCCGTTTGTGCAGGGTTGTGATGCATCAGTGCTTATCGACTCCACAGAAGACAATGTTGCAGAAAAGGACTCACCCGCGAATTTGAGCTTGAGAGGCTATGAAGTCATCGACAAAATTAAGGAGCAAGTTGAGAGAATGTGCCCTGGTGTTGTCTCTTGTGCTGATATTCTCGCCATGGCTGCTAGGGATGCCGTCTTTTTTGTAAGTCCTATAAAATCAGTAATCAAAAAGAGAAATAAGCACAAAACTGACTGTCTTTGATTTCACAGGCAGGGGGTCCGCTGTATGAAATATTGAAAGGAAGAAAAGACGGCAGAAGATCAAAGATTGAGGACACTGTTGGCCTACCGTCTCCTGCCTCAAACAGCGCAGAGCTCATCCAAGCATTTGGCAAGCATGGTTTCACTGTACAAGATCTGGTAGCTTTATCCGGTAAGCCAGTACCTACATGCTACTACATTCATAAGAGGATAAAAAATCATGCACTGGCACTGAGCAATCAGGTATTATGGTTAATTTTTTTTTGATGTCAGGGGCACACACACTGGGCGTAGCAAGATGCTCATCGTTCAAAAACAGGCTGAGTAACTTCGATTCCGCAAGTGACGTTGACCCAACGGCAGACTCCAACTTCATCAAGACAATGTCCAAAACATGCGCGGCAGGGGACAATGCTGCACAACCATTTGACAGAACATGGAACACCTTCGACAACAATTACTTTCAGACATTGCAACGTAGAAATGGGTTACTTACTTCGGACCAGACGCTGCATGCCAGCTTGAGGACTAGAGGCATTGTGAATGCTTATGCTGCAAACACAGCCTTGTTCTTCATGGATTTCCAGCGTGCAATGGTAAAAATGGGACTGCTTGACGTGAGCGAAGGGCCGTATGGGGAGATAAGGCAGAATTGTCGAAGAATCAATTGATGGACTCTTCTTTTTTCAGCCTCGAGTGATTCTTTCTTGGAACTACAACTACTGTCTACTAGCTAGTCCATGTAGCCCAAAAGAACTCTTTGCAGTAACTTCTGTAATTATGTTCCATTAAATGAATAACCGAAGGCATGCTTATCATAAATATGAACAACAAAAATTAACTAACTTTATTGAACTAACATAACGTCAAATACGGGCGTGACTCGATCGATCAATTTTTGAACTCGTGTGGTTTGTGTATATTAAAATCTTTAATTTTTAATGGGACCTGTGTGTTGTGTGTAAATTTTAATTTTAAATTGGATCAGGCTGGCCCGTGTGGTCACGCGAAGGAGACGAAAGCGATTGAAAAATTAAATTGAGAGGAAGAGTATTTCGATCAGTTCACATTTGAACGCCCGTTCACCTATTCTATTATATATTGAATTTAAACATAAAATTAAACAAATATAATTAAATCTAATTTTCATTTGTAATTTTTTTATTTACGATTATAAGAAATTCATAACAAATAAAAAATACAGAAAATGAAAAATGAAGAAGAAGAAAAACTAAAATAAAATAAAATAAAAATTGAAAGGAGCCACAAAACGCAGAGACCAAATTCCATCTATTTTCCAAAACCCACCGCATCTCTCGTCAATCGAATCTTCACCTCCACCTCCGATCGATCCGCCACCTTCAGATCCAGCGATCAGCTTTAGCTCAGAAATCATGCACGCCACTCATCTCCTGCTCGAGGAGCCTATCCGTATGGCCTCCATTCTCGAGCCCTCCAAGGCCGTAAGATATACACACAGATCTCACTTTCTTCATTTCCTCCTGTGTGTTTTTTGACTTGTGCTCTTTCTGATCTTTTGCAGAGTTTCTTCCCTGCTATGACTAAGATTGTTGGCACTCTAGGTCCCAAATCTCGATCTGTCGAGGTTATTTCAAGCTGTCTCAGGGCTGGCATGTCTGGTGAGCTTTTAAGTTACTGCTTCAAGTCCTATTCCTAAATCAGCAAACTTTGTATCAGCTCCCTATTCATTGACAAACTATAGCTGAAATTGTTCTATCATCTATGCAGTTGCTAGGTTTGACTTTTCCTGGGGCGAGCCTGAGTACCACCAGGAGACCTTAGAGAACCTCAAGGCTGCTGTCAAGAGTACTAAGAAGCTTTGTGCGGTATGCTTCTAGCGGTGATTTTGCTGTTTTTGAGTATTATCTGACATTTTAAAAGTGAAATGACACTGAACTGAATCCAACCTGTGTGTTTCTAGCACTAGTTTTGACTCACAATATGCTTGACTCATGTGTGTCTTTTGATCAGGTCATGCTAGACACTGTGGGTCCTGAACTGCAGGTCGTCAATAAATTAGAGACACCTATTTCTCTTGTAATGGATGGCTCTGTGGTGTTGACACCATTTAAAGGCCAAGAAGCTTCGTCAGAGTTATTACCCATCAACTTTGATGGTCTGGCCAAGGTTGGGAAGAGTTCATCATGTTGTTTCTGCTGTGGTTGTTTTGGCATCATTTTGGATTTGTCACATGCACTTATTTAGTTCTGCAACGACATTAGGACAATTTATATCATTTCAAATGAGACCACTACCTACAATTCCCTTTCAACTTTCTCATTTTGACTTATTGGCTATCATACTCAAATCTGTTATTGTTACAGGCTGTGAAATGTGGGGATACCATCTTCGTTGGCCAATATTTGTTTACCGGAAGTGAATCTACGTCAGTGTGGCTGGAGGTATGCAAATTATGATAATTGAAGATCAAACTTACTGAGATGTTTATTTTATTTTCTTTTTGTATGTAGACTTGAGGGTAATAGGACCATCAGTTTATGAGATTTTTTTATAGTAATTCTGTCTGAGAAAATTATGAAACAAGCCTACCGCGATGCATGTTGATCCTTACAGGTATCTGGTATTGAGGGTGACAATGTGATCTGTGCGATAAAGAATACTGCAACATTAGCTGGGTCATTATTCACCATGCATTGCTCTCAGGTTCACATTGGCCTTCCAACCCTTACTGACGCGGATAAGCAGGTATTCAAGTTGCCACCCTGTATGTGTTTCTGCACCTGCACTTTCATCTGAAGTTTGCTATATATGAAATCAATTTTTCTTCTGATTTCCTTTTGCATGTGACCATTCATGTCAATCTTGATGTGACATCGGTTCATTTTGTTGACAACTATCGGCTAAAACCTGACAAACTATATTGCATGATCAGCAAAGGATTACTAATATGTTTTCCATGGCTTGCCTTTGATTATATCTTATGCTTGTAATGTGTATCAGGTTATCGGCAAATGGGGAGTCAAAAACAAAATTGACTTTTTGTCACTGTCATATACACGTCATGCAGAAGATGTTCGCGAGGTATGCCGTTGTTTATATAAAGTGTGTTGGGCATTGGGTGGTACTTTTTTTTTTGCTGAAGTGTTATTTTAACTTCATTTGCCTTTCATTTTGTAGGCCCGGGAGTTTCTTTCTAAGTTGGGAGATCTCAGTCAGACACAAATCTTTGCCAAAATTGAGAATGTAGAGGTGGGCAGCCAAATTGGTTTGCTCTATGTTTGCATTAAGCATATTGTAAGGCTTAAGCTAGATCGTTATCTTTTTCTAAATCCTCTGTTTCTATGTCTAATGCTAGGGGTTAAACCACTTTGATGAGATTCTACAAGCAGCTGATGGCATCATACTTTCCCGAGGAAACTTGGGCATAGATCTACCCCCAGAGAAGGTTTTACCACATACAATATTTGATGCATTACAAAGTTAATGTTGTTTGAAATTTCTGAATTCTGAACTTTAATTGTACAACATGCGTGCTTTGTGAGGATGGTATGCCTGACTGGAAGTTGTAATTAGGAATTTGCAACTTATTTTATTGATTTTTCTGGTTAAAAACTTATCCATTTAGAGATTAAAACTTGCACATCCCACACGTCTGCAGGTCTTCTTATTCCAAAAGGCTGCTCTATACAAATGTAATATGGCCGGAAAGCCTGCAGTTGTTACCCGTGTTGTTGACAGTATGACTGACAACTTGAGACCGACTCGTGCAGAAGCAACAGATGTTGCAAATGCAGTACTGGATGGTAAATGCAAATGTGCAGCTTATGTTGATTAGTGTTCTCCGACTGAAGTTCCTCTTCTTTGTCATAGACAGAAGTATTTTGATAGTGATGATTTTGTGAGGTTGCTCACAATTCACATCGTGATGTGCTGTTTAACTGATGCAGGCACTGACGCTATTCTTCTTGGTGCTGAAACTTTGCGTGGGTTATATCCAGTTGAGACGATTTCGATTGTTGGGAAAATATGTGCTGAGGTTAACACCTTCCCTCCAAAAATTATGTTTAGCTTTTAATGCCTTTTTTCTCTTATGTGATTGATTAACTGGCAATCAAACTGAAAACTGTTTCTAGGCAGAAAAAGTTTTTAACCAGGATCTGTATTTCAAGAAGACTGTTAAATACGTTGGCGAACCAATGACACACTTGGAATCTATTGCGTCGTCTGCGGTACAGTCCTCGAAACTCTAGTGAACTTCCGTGTATTTTAGTGAGGTAGGAGGCATATCATGTGTATGCTAATTTCTCTGTAGGTAAGGGCAGCTATCAAGGTGAAAGCATCCGTCATCGTATGTTTTACTTCCTCCGGAAGGGCTGCAAGGTATGGTTTTATTTTTTAAAGATTTAAGATGCTGATTATACTGAGAACTGGTGTGCTACAGTGGTGGTTGTATTTTATTTTAGTACCATATGAAATAGTGCATTGATTTCTGGGCTTGTTTTGTAGACTGATTGCCAAGTACAGGCCAACAATGCCTGTTCTATCAGTTGTTATCCCTCGGTTGAAAACAAATCAACTGAGGTGGAGTTTCACTGGCGCCTTCGAGGTATGCTTCAGTTTGTTGAATAATAAAATCAAGAGTTTTCATAAAACAAGTCGCACAGATCGAGATCTACTTGTACATGACTTTTCACTTTATCCTTTTAAGATAGATTTCATTTGAATTACTCCCACATTAGTTGAGGCCTTAAGTTTTACTCGAGTAGGAATTTAATCACGATTCCTCAATTGCACAGTACAGATCGAGTCATATAAACATTTTCAGTTATCTTATCTGCTAATGGATTCAATCAAAAACGTTTTCTTTCTCGTGCATGAATTATTTTTCCATATGCCTTGAAATTGCCGTATCCTCATTTCATATTTTGATTTAATCAGGCAAGACAGTCACTTATTGTCAGAGGGCTCTTCCCTATGCTGGCAGATCCCAGACATCCTGTAAGTGCTCTTGGCTGTGTTAGAAAGTTCACATAGTTACCGTATCGATATCCGATGTGGATACGTATGTCACAGGCACATTATAAGGATTTATATCAGTTATTGTATTTATGTTTTTATACTGTTTGACATGAAGCTAAAGAGCACATTTTTTGTAGGCGGAGTCGACTAGCGCGACAAACGAATCTGTTCTGAAGGTTGCACTGGACCATGGTAAAGCCTCAGGAATCATAAAATCACATGATCGAGTGGTTGTCTGCCAGAAAGTGGGGGATGCATCGGTTGTGAAAATCATAGAGCTAGAAGACTAACTGTTGGGTGGTAGCATCTGCAGTTATCTTTTGCGTCATATATGTAATAAGGCGAGCAGGTCATGCTCTAGACAAGGACAGTGAATCCATGTAGAGTAAGTGACCCTGGAGTAGCATGTTTAGTTGTGGCGTTTGCGGGTACAACCGTAGAAGTAGCTGCAGGGCATGACTCATGAACATGTTCATGCCTTTTTACGTCTTTCAGCTTGAATTAACGTGGCTTCTGCTATTTACTCTACAATCTTTGGTCTTCGCATAGTGCATGATCAGCCGATGCAAACAGAGAGTTGCGATAATTTGACACCTTGTATTTTTGTTAGATACCCTCCTCGAAAATGTTCACATTCTAACTGAATAAGCATCATTATCATTGATATAGCGTATTCATTTCCTAATACTAGACTTGTTTGTCTATTTATATATAAAAGATTATGTTTTTTGTGTATTTTTATATTTCAGGGTATTAATTGAAAAACGAATAAATACAGGCTAAAAGATCATATTTTGAAGGCATTGGGAGAAAGGTCGGATGTATTTGGGAAGAAAAAGTGCAAAGAAAGGCTGTGAAGGAAATAATTGCACAAGGAACAAATGCGCAACTTGACGCGCAAGGACATTCAGCCTGCGCAGATTCCTAGTGTGGCACCTACACTTTAGAAGATTGGACTGAAACAAAATGGGTTGGAAAGCTGATCGGAGGGACTACAACTTTCATGTTGGGCTAAGAGAGCAGTTAGTACCAGAAGAAGGCCAACAATCAAAGAGACGAAAAATGAGGGGTATCATTAACAAATCCGTATTTTGGAAATCTGGTTGCTTGTTGATAAAGATAGCGGGATCTTTATCATGGGAAGATATTTGATTATCAAAAAGATATTCAAATATTCAAAGAGGAGTTTAGGAACGATAGAGATCAACCCTAGCACTATAAATACCAGTGCTAGGACGGACAGAACAAAAAAAATGAACACACGACCACACAACAAAGCGAGGACGAAGTGAGTGACAGCCTCCGTCCGCCCCTTCTCCTTTCCCATCTAATCCTCATTCGTCTATAAAAAGGAACAAACGAAGTGAGTGATAGCCTTCGTTCGCCTGACTTTTCTCATCCCCATTCGCCCAAACTCTCAAGCCCCTGCAAGACCGAGGAGTGACGCACAAGGCCTTCATTCTTTGATTTTCTTTCAAGTAATGTAATTTAATTTCGATGATGATGAACTCTGCAAGTATGTCGAGCTAATCTGTTAGCATCGACAACGAGCATTGAACTTGTATAAGTCGTGTTTTGAGACTTGCACTTCATCTATGAAATAGTTCTATTACTAATTTGATTGCGCATAGTTTATGCTTTCAATCTTGTCTTATTAGGGGAGGCTCTAACGGGCAAACCTAGTTTAATAACTTGAATCATTAGTTAAACTGGTCCAACAGCTGAAAAGTGCGGATCAGGAGTGGCACAGGTTGATGCATGTGCTGTCCTAGTGGGAGTCATTTGTTGAAACCGAACCCCCGAATTAATAACGCAGGATGTTGATCGTGACCATGATTGCGTGAGGTCGGATACATTAGCGGGGAGTGATTGTGTAGAACTAGTTTGTAGAAATACTTAGTGTCAATGATAACTAATTATCAAGGGAAATCTTGTTGTCGACGTTGAGCATCGTTATTAGAATACATTACGCTTATTTTCTTTATTTGCTATGATTACAAACCAAACAATTCACAAACGTTCCTTTTACTTTCGGTACACGGAAAGAGTCTTTCAAGCAATTCCCTTTTGGATCGACCCCGTACTTTCTCACTATACTAAGTGATCAATACACGAGTATTAAATTTGACGCGTACAACTACCACGATCAAATTTTGGCGTCGTTGTGAGGGAATTTAGTAAACTCTTGATTTTTTTCTTTTATTTTAATTTTGTAGCAACCGCGTGATGAAAAAAACCTCGGCCGAGTTTTGATCTGTTATTTGAGTGATTTTTGCAGGAATCATGGAGGATAATAACATCATGATGGGGAGACAACGTAGGGGACGAAACCCATATGTTTCTACCAAACAAAGTTATGCGTATCCGCGCAGAAGTTCAGCAGGCACTTGAGCAACTCGCTGCCACAGACGCACAACGTCAACGAGCCGCGCAACAAATAGGAATGATTGCGCTAACCGAAGGATGCTTAAGGAGATGTCCGCACCTCTGAATATGAACCAACCATGGTGCATTGTGCAACCACACAATGGGAACTTCGAGCTAAGGAGCATTCTAATTAGTTACATCCCGAAGTACCATGAAATGAGTAGCGAGAACCCTGTGAAGCACATCAAAGAATTCTTGGTGGTAATCGCTACTATAAAGAATGACCATGAAGATGAGGAAGCCCTCAAACTCAAGGCTTTCCCGTTCTCCTTGTATGATCACACCAAGCATTGGCTCGTGAATCTTCCGGCAGGAACAATCCGAACTTGGGAACAACTTCAACAGAAGTTCCTGGACAAGTTCTACCCAGCCGCAAAGATTTCACTTTTGAGAAGGGAGTTTGCAGCACCTAAGTAAGGAGCTGGAGAATCCTTGTACGAATACTACGAGAGATTCAATGAATTAGAAATCAACTGCTACAATCACGGCCTTTCCCAGAACGTACTCATTGAGAACTTTCTTAATGGGTTGTTACAGATAGAGTTTCCCTTGCTCAACGCAAGTGCACAAGGCAATGTACAGAACCTCTACCCAAAGGATGCGTGGAGATTTATTGAGGAGAATGCCGATCAAGTCAGATATAAAGCAAATATTGGGAACTCACTGGCGTGAACACCACAGCACGCAAAAATGGTGGGCGAATTGAAGGATATGATAACAAAGCTCATGACGGTGCAAACTTTGCAACTAAGAGCCTGCGAGTTCTGCAATTCTGTAGAGCACAAGACAGACGAGTGCTCTACTTCGTTCGAAGGCCCTGAGAATGTAAACACCATAGGAGGTTGGACAAGCAACCGGATGCCACTACGACAAGGCCAGACTAGATTTGGACTTGCCGAGAAAGGATTCAGTTGGAGGGACGATCGAAACTTCCAAAGGCAACCCACAGACAACCGAGGGAACCAACAGCAATAAAACCAACCCTAAACCCACCTCACAAGCGTATTGATGGAACGTATTTATACGGTCCAACGAGTCGTTAATTCCCACAAATCGATTATATTTTCATGATGAAATGTTACTCTTTGGTAGTGTTTCATGTCACAGGTATATCGAGAGCATTTGAGAAGAAATTGGATTAAAAGGCCATTTTATGAAGTATTTCGCTGAAAAGACAGATTTGACATTTGCTGCTTCATGAGCTTTCTGGGAATTCATCAGTTGTCCGATTAAGGTGAATCATAGCTTGTTAGAAAGAGGACTCAATGGGCTACAACTTCTCTCTTTACACCAACTTCAAATTCTAAGCCGCAGACGTTCAAAACGCTGCTAGAAGTCACAAGTCAGTGCAGTCCGCGTTCTTGTTGGCCAGTAGAAGACCCAATCCATTTTGAATTCGATCCAGATTTCAGCCCAATCCAGTGTTAGGCCCAACCCAACAGTAGTCCAGAGTATAAATAGGAAATGATGCAAGGGTTTTAGGGGGGGGATCCATTCTCGAGCCGGCAGAGAGAACGGACAGTAGCTGCTGCTGCAGCTCGGGAGAGAGGGGAAGCAGATTGGGCAGCTTTTGGCTGCTCTTTGTGGCAGCTCTTCGAGCAGTTTTGGGTAGCTTTTGGCATCGGTTTTTCTGCAAAAATTTTTTACACAAAAGAGAGCAGCTTCAATCCCCCATTTTTGTGTTTCATCTCACTGACATTCCGTAACCATTTATCTTCATCAATTCGATTTTAATTTTCAATACAATATTTTTTAGTAGATAAGTCCAATTTCAGTTTAGGGATTGAGATTATGACATTATAGTTTAAGACTTGATTTTGATTTATATGCATGTTGAATTATTCCTGGTCTTGAGTTGTATTGCATACTCTGATTATTTGTTGCGTGTAGCCTAGCGGTGAAATGCAATTGATATTAGTGTGTGACACGTAGAAACTGCATGATAGTGATTAAGCCTAGCGGTGGAAGTATTATTGTGTTGTGGCTACGTGATTGTTATATCTACTTGAGGCTTTAGCGGGTAATAGTGGATTGAATAAATAAATTAAATAATTCTCTAGCGAGATTATCTGGTTTAGAACAGGTAGCGTATCACTCTAGCGAGTATACGTAGGTTGTATCTCTAGCGGGAACAACCGTTTTAATTTAATATTGCATGACATTTTGTGGTCGATGAATACTAGTCGCATGAACAAGTTCATGAACTGATTTTTTTCTCATTATTGTCAATTTGTTATTATTTACTTTTGCGTTCACAACAAAACTCTTACAAACCCTTTGTTAGGAATTAATTTAGTAGTAGCTTTTACGAACGTAAACTGTTTGCTCTCCTTTTGGGTTCGACCCTGCTTACCACTTGCGAAGTGTTTAGTAGGTACACTATAAATTCAAATTTGATGCGTACAACGATGAGCGTCTAAATTTTGGCGCCGTTTCCGGGGATGTGTTTCTTTTGAACTGAGATAACACAGGATGTGGAGTTGATAGAAACTGTTCTAGAGGGACATGACATTCGTTCGAAGGTTCATATGATCACATACACATAAACATTGGATTTGTGGAGGTTGACGCTCCGAGTTATAGGGAGGAGTTCAAAGGGAATTAGAAGAATTGGATACTCCACCATCGCACAGCGTGGTGGGTCGGGAAAACAGACCGGCCTATCTCTGAGTCGTAGTAACCGGGAAGGAGTGAGCGGATGTAAACGCCCATCTTAACTCGTGCAGAACAGACGAGGAGAAAGAGCGGACGCGTTCCATAGTTGCTATTCGGAGGCTATGACTGGAGCGGTTCAGAATATAAAGACAAGCATTTCACATCTAAGAAATGAGTTGTATTGTCAAAAGCATTGAAGTGAGAATCAATCAAGAAAACAATCATGTGGCGTAGAGTCTTCGGAAAAAACAAAGCAAGTGAGTTCAATTAAGCTGTCCAAACAAGAAAAGAATTCGATTCGAAGAATCTCAGAAGAACAAAGTCCTGATAGCTCGGATACATCACGTGGCAGAGAAAGCAAGTTCAGTGTGGAAGTGTACGTGTAAGTCTGAACTGGAGACCGTAGTCAGAAGTCTAAAAAGAACCACCTCCATAGTCATCCACTACAATTCATTTCGATTCAAGAGGTAACACGTATCATTTGCTCATTTACTGAGCATTGTTCGATATTGAGTAAGCGTATGCATTGAAGAATTGAATAGAGCAGATGACTTGAGTTATATTAGTATAAAATGGTGGCATGATCAGTAAGAATAATGTGTGTCTTAGTCTTATAATTGTTCGGGACGAACAAGGATAAGTGTGGGGTGGTTTGATGGAGCGTATTTATACGATCCATCGAGTCGTTAATTCCCATAAATTGATTATATTTTCATGATGAAATGTTACTCTTTGGTATTGTTTCATGTTACAGGTATATCGAGAGCATTTGGGAAGAAATTGGATTAAAAAGATCATTTTATGGAGTATTCCATCGAAAAGGCAGATTTGACCTTTGCTACTTCATGAGTATACTGGGAATTCATCAGTTGTCCGATTAAGGTAAATCATATCTTGTTAGAAAGAGGACTCAAGGCGCTACAACTTCTCTCTTTACACCAACTTCAAATTCGAAGCCGAAGACGTCCGAAACCGCAAGCAAAGTGAGCTGTGCAGAGCAGTCTGGCACGGAAATACGGTTCTGGACCTTTGCAACTTCGGAAGCGTCCATAAGGCGCATCCGTTATCGGATTGAGACGAAACAAGTTGCGTTGAAAAGCTGACAGAAAATGCTACAACTTTTATGTTGACATGAAGGATTAGTTCATACGTTAAGATGTGGAAAAAGGATAAACATAAACCTGCCCAGTTTATGCAACCTTGGGCTGGGCTTCAATTTGGCCCAATACAAAACCCTATTATATAAATGAAAAGGGACAAGAGGAGCAGGTTTTTTTGTTGTCAGGAGACGGCAGCCTTTTTGTAAAATAAAACAGCAGCTTTTCCAAATACGAGCAGCTTTTGTCAGCAACTCTGGCGGCAGCCTTTTGGGCAGACAGACGGCAGCTTTTTGGCAGAGACAATAGCAGCATTTTGTAGAAAAGATTGCAGTTTTTTGGCAGAAAAAGGTCATGCTTTGTGGCCTCCATTTTCGTGCTTCCTTTCACTCACATCCCGTAACCCTTTCTCGATTTTAATTTTTAATACAATGTTTTTCACTAGCTAAGTTTATTTTCAGTTTGGGGAATTGTGATTTCTAACAATATAGTATGAGACTTGTGCTTAATTTATATGCGTGTTGAAGTATTCCTGTTCTTGGACTTTATCGCATGTTT